>JASANA010009565.1:0-24773 GCA_030248095.1 Ptycholaimellus sp. GST1_10 | reverse complement strand
GATGCTGTAGTCGCTGTGGAACTGGAGCACGGCCTCATTCCCTGCCGACGCCCACTCCTATCCCAGCTCGTCTCCGCAGAACGGTAAGAAGAACGTGGCAGTCTGAGATGTTGACGAGGTCCAGGAGGCGAGGAAGCCTCTGGCCTCGATGCTGTAGTCGCTGTGGAACTGGAGCAGGCCTCGTTCCCCCGCCGACGCCCACTCCTCTCCGAGCTCGTCTCCGCAGAATGATAAGAAGAACGTGGCAGTCTGAGATGTTGACGAGGGTCCAGGAGGCGAGGAAGCCTCTGGCCGTGATGCTGTAGTCGCTGTGGAACTGGAGCACGGCCTCGTTCCCCGCCGACGCCCACTCCTCTCCCAGCTCGTCTCCGCAGAATGGTAAGAAGAACGTGGCAGTCTGAGATGTTGACGAGGGTCCAGGAGGCGAGGAAGCCTCTGGCCGTGATGCTGTAGTCGCTGTGGAACTGCAGCACGGCCTCGTTCCCCGCCACGCCCACTCCTCTCCCCCAGCTCGTCTCCGGAGAACGGTAAGAAGAACGTGGCAGTCTGAGATGTTGACGAGGGTCCAGGAGGCGAGGAGGCCTCTGGCCGTGATGCTGTAGTCGCTGTGGAACTGGAGCACGGCCTCCTTCCCCGCCGACGCCCACTCCTCTCCAGCTCGTCTCCGCAGAATGGTAACAAGAACGTGGCAGTCTGAGATGTTGACGAGGGTCCAGGAGGCGAGGAAGCCTCTGGCCGTGATGCTGTAGTCGCTGTGGAACTGGAGCACGGCCTCGTTCCCCCGCGACGCCCACTCCTCTCCGCAGCTCGTCTCCGCAGAATGGTAAGAAGAACGTGGCAGTCTGAGATGTTGACGAGGGTCCAGGAGGCGAGGAAGCCTCTGGCCGTGATGCTGTAGTCGCTGTGGAACTGGAGCACGGCCTCGTTCCCCGCCGACGCCCACTCCTCTCCCAGCTCGTCTCCGCAGAATGGTAAGAAGAACGTGGCAGTCTGAGATGTTGACGAGGGTCCAGGAGGCGAGGAAGCCTCTGGCCGTGATGCTGTAGTCGCTGTGGAACTGGAGCACGGCCTCGTTCCCCGCCGACGCCCACTCCTCTCCCAGCTCGTCTCCGCAGAATGGTAAGAAGAACGTGGCAGTCTGAGATGTTGACGAGGGTCCAGGAGGCGAGGAAGCCTCTGGCCGTGATGCTGTAGTCGCTGTGGAACTGGAGCACGGCCTCGTTCCCCGCCGACGCCCACTCCTCTCCCAGCTCGTCTCTGCAGAATGGTAAGAAGAACGTGGCAGTCTGAGATGTTGACGAGGGTCCAGGAGGCGAGGAAGCCTCTGGCCGTGATGCTGTAGTCGCTGTGGAACTGGAGCACGGCCTCGTTCCCCGCCGACGCCCACTCCTCTCCCAGCTCATCTCCGCAGAATGGTAAGAAGAACGTGGCAGTCTGAGATGTTGACGAGGGTCCAGGAGGCGAGGAAGCCTCTGGCCGTGATGCTGTAGTCGCTGTGGAACTGGAGCACGGCCTCGTTCCCCGCCAACGCCCACTCCTCTCCCAGCTCGTCTCCGCAGAATGGTAAGAAGAACGTGGCAGTCTGAGATGTTGACGAGGGTCCAGGAGGCGAGGAAGCCTCTGGCCGTGATGCTGTAGTCGCTGTGGAACTGGAGCACGGCCTCGTTCCCCGCCGACGCCCACTCCTCTCCCAGCTCGTCTCCGCAGAATGGTAAGAAGAACGTGGCAGTCTGAGATGTTGACGAGGGTCCAGGAGGCGAGGAAGCCTCTGGCCGTGATGCTGTAGTCGCTGTGGAACTGGAGCACGGCCTCGTTCCCCGCCGACGCCCACTCCTCTCCCAGCTCATCTCCGCAGAATGGTAAGAAGAACGTGGCAGTCTGAGATGTTGACGAGGGTCCAGGAGGCGAGGAAGCCTCTGGCCGTGATGCTGTAGTCGCTGTGGAACTGGAGCACGGCCTCGTTCCCCGCCAACGCCCACTCCTCTCCCAGCTCGTCTCCGCAGAATGGTAAGAAGAACGTGACAGTCTGAGATGTTGACGAGGGTCCAGGAGGCGAGGAAGCCTCTGGCCGTGATGCTGTAGTCGCTGTGGAACTGCAGCACGGCCTCGTTCCCTGCCGACGCCCACTCCTCTCCCAGCTCGTCGCCGCAGAATGGTAAGAAGAACGTGACAGTCTGAGATGTTGACGAGGGTCCAGGAGGCGAGGAAGCCTCTGGCCGTGATGCTGTAGTCGCTGTGGAACTGGAGCACGGCCTCATTCCCCGCCGACGCCCACTCCTCTCCCAGCTCGTCTCCGCAGAACGGTAAGAAGAACGTGGCAGTCTGAGATGTTGACGAGGGTCCAGGAGGCGAGGAAGCCTCTGGCCGTGATGCTGTAGTCGCTGTGGAACTGGAGCACGGCCTCGTTCCCCGCCAACGCCCACTCCTCTCCCAGCTCGTCTCCGCAGAATGGTAAGAAGAACGTGGCAGTCTGAGATGTTGACGAGGGTCCAGGAGGCGAGGAAGCCTCTGGCCGTGATGCTGTAGTCGCTGTGGAACTGGAGCACGGCCTCGTTCCCCGCCGACGCCCACTCCTCTCCCAGCTCGTCTCCGCAGAATGGTAAGAAGAACGTGGCAGTCTGAGATGTTGACGAGGGTCCAGGAGGCGAGGAAGCCTCTGGCCGTGATGCTGTAGTCGCTGTGGAACTGGAGCACGGCCTCGTTCCCCGCCGACGCCCACTCCTCTCCCAGCTCGTCTCCGCAGAATGGTAAGAAGAACGTGGCAGTCTGAGATGTTGACGAGGGTCCAGGAGGCGAGGAAGCCTCTGGCCGTGATGCTGTAGTCGCTGTGGAACTGGAGCATGGCCTCGTTCCCCGCCGACGCCCACTCCTCTCCCAGCTCGTCTCCGCAGAATGGTAAGAAGAACGTGGCAGTCTGAGATGTTGACGAGGGTCCAGGAGGCGAGGAAGCCTCTGGCCGTGATGCTGTAGTTGCTGTGGAACTGGAGCATGGCCTCGTTCCCCGCCGACGCCCACTCCTCTCCCAGCTCGTCTCCGCAGAATGGTAAGAAGAACGTGGCAGTCTGAGATGTTGACGAGGGTCCAGGAGGCGAGGAAGCCTCTGGCCGTGATGCTGTAGTCGCTGTGGAACTGGAGCACGGCCTCGTTCCCCGCCGACGCCCACTCCTCTCCCAGCTCATCTCCGCAGAATGGTAAGAAGAACGTGGCAGTCTGAGATGTTGACGAGGGTCCAGGAGGCGAGGAAGCCTCTGGCCGTGATGCTGTAGTCGCTGTGGAACTGGAGCACGGCCTCGTTCCCCGCCAACGCCCACTCCTCTCCCAGCTCGTCTCCGCAGAATGGTAAGAAGAACGTGGCAGTCTGAGATGTTGACGAGGGTCCAGGAGGCGAGGAAGCCTCTGGCCGTGATGCTGTAGTCGCTGTGGAACTGGAGCACGGCCTCGTTCCCCGCCGACGCCCACTCCTCTCCCAGCTCGTCTCCGCAGAATGGTAAGAAGAACGTGGCAGTCTGAGATGTTGACGAGGGTCCAGGAGGCGAGGAAGCCTCTGGCCGTGATGCTGTAGTCGCTGTGGAACTGGAGCACGGCCTCGTTCCCCGCCGACGCCCACTCCTCTCCCAGCTCATCTCCGCAGAATGGTAAGAAGAACGTGGCAGTCTGAGATGTTGACGAGGGTCCAGGAGGCGAGGAAGCCTCTGGCCGTGATGCTGTAGTCGCTGTGGAACTGGAGCACGGCCTCGTTCCCCGCCAACGCCCACTCCTCTCCCAGCTCGTCTCCGCAGAATGGTAAGAAGAACGTGGCAGTCTGAGATGTTGACGAGGGTCCAGGAGGCGAGGAAGCCTCTGGCCGTGATGCTGTAGTCGCTGTGGAACTGGAGCACGGCCTCGTTCCCCGCCGACGCCCACTCCTCTCCCAGCTCGTCTCCGCAGAATGGTAAGAAGAACGTGGCAGTCTGAGATGTTGACGAGGGTCCAGGAGGCGAGGAAGCCTCTGGCCGTGATGCTGTAGTCGCTGTGGAACTGGAGCACGGCCTCGTTCCCCGCCGACGCCCACTCCTCTCCCAGCTCGTCTCCGCAGAATGGTAAGAAGAACGTGGCAGTCTGAGATGTTGACGAGGGTCCAGGAGGCGAGGAAGCCTCTGGCCGTGATGCTGTAGTCGCTGTGGAACTGGAGCATGGCCTCGTTCCCCGCCGACGCCCACTCCTCTCCCAGCTCGTCTCCGCAGAATGGTAAGAAGAACGTGGCAGTCTGAGATGTTGACGAGGGTCCAGGAGGCGAGGAAGCCTCTGGCCGTGATGCTGTAGTTGCTGTGGAACTGGAGCATGGCCTCGTTCCCAGCCGACGCCCACTCCTCTCCCAGCTCGTCTCCGCAGAATGGTAAGAATAACGTGGCAGTCTGAGATGTTGACGAGGGTCCAGGAGGCGAGGAAGCCTCTGGCCGTGATGCTGTAGTCGCTGTGGAACTGGAGCATGGCCTCATTCCCTGCCGACGCCCACTCCTCTCCCAGCTTGTCTCCGCAGAATGGTAAGAAGAACGTGGCAGTCTGAAATGTTGACGAGGGTCCAGGAGGCGAGGAAGCCTCTGGCCGTGATGCTGTAGTCGCTGTGGAACTGGAGCACGGCCTCGTTCCCCGCCGACGCCCACTCCTCTCCCAGCTCGTCTCCGCAGAATGGTAAGAAGAACGTGGCAGTCTGAGATGTTGACGGGGGTCCAGGAGGCGAGGAAGCCTCTGGCCGTGATGCTGTAGTCGCTGTGGAACTGGAGCATGGCCTCGTTCCCCGCCGACGCCCACTCCTCTCCCAGCTCGTCTCCGCAGAATGGTAAGAAGAACTTGGCAGTCTGAGATGTTGACGAGGGTCCAGGAGGCGACGAAGCCTCTGGCCGTGATGCTGTAGTCGCTGTGGAACTGGAGCACGGCCTCGTTCCCCGCCGACGCCCACTCCTCTCCCAGCTCGTCTCCGCAGAATGGTAAGAAGAACGTGGCAGTCTGAGATGTTGATGAGGGTCCAGGAGGCGAGGAAGCCTCTGGCCGTGATGCTGTAGTCGCTGTGGAACTGGAGCATGGCCTCATTCCCCGCCGACGCCCACTCCTCTCCCAGCTTGTCTCCGCAGAATGGTAAGAAGAACGTGGCAGTCTGAGATGTTGACGAGGGTCCAGGAGGCGAGGAAGCCTCTGGCCGTGATGCTGTAGTCACTGTGGAACTGGAGCACGGCCTCGTTCCCCGCCGACGCCCACTCCTCTCCCAGCTCATCTCCGCAGAATGGTAAGAAGAACATGGCAGTCTGAGATGTTGACGAGGGTCCAGGAGGCGAGGAAGCCTCTGGCCGTGATGCTGTAGTCGCTGTGGAACTGGAGCATGGCCTCATTCCCCGCCGACGCCCACTCCTCTCCCAGCTCGTCTCCGCAGAATGGTAAGAATAACGTTGTAGCAGTGGATTTCGTATTGGCGGGCAATTTTTGGTCCCTCGCGGCCAGCCTCGCGTAGGGCTTCTGCTTTCTCACCGTCCTCGCCATTCGTTGCAGCATTGAAAAAACTTCTTGGCTAAATCGCTCAACAAACCACAACGCAATCCCACATGGAGCCATCCAATGTCTTCCACTGGGAGGACTAGAACGTGGACTCCTACCAGGGCAACAGGCACCGCTTCACCGCCATCTGCAATGGCAGCGGCGGCAAGTACAAGGACGGCGGCTTCAGCAATGGCTCCAGTCACCTCCTACACCTCGCCCTCATCCTTCCGTCCACTCTCCAGCTTCGGGAAAGCATTGGCGGTGATTCTAGAGCCATCCCGGGCCTAGATCACCACTCCCTTGCGGTGTGTGCTTTGTGTCTTTTGTTGGGTTCTTTGGGGTGCCTGGTGAGTTCCAGCGGAGCAACGGCCTGGCAGACCATCTACAGCGCCTTCCACACCCACTCCAGCTACAAGTACATGCTCAAGACGGACTCGGACATCGGCTACAGCAACGACACCAGTGGCAGCGGCTACAAGGGCGTCTCCTGCGGCATCGACAGCTTCCAGTCCATCCTCTCTCTCCTCATCCCTCACCTTTCAACCTCCCAACCCCGCCTCTAGCGATTTTCTTTCGCAAAAGGCACTCCCACTTTTTCCCGCCCGTCCTTCCAGAAGCTTCTCAGAGGGTGACGTCACCATGCACAATCCCTTCCCAAACACCCCCCAGTGCCTAGAAGTAGGTACTCAAAGCCTCCCCCGTCAACAGCCCTCCTTAGGGCTTCAGAAACAGAGTTCCCCCAAAAGGCCCTCCTAAGGGCTGAAGCTCAAGTACTAGAAGAAGATGGCCGACAACGTCCAGCCCCGCAGCGCCTACCAGTACCGCGGCAACTGCGACCCGGCTTGCAAGCTGGGCAACTGGTGACGGGATCGCCGACACAGCGCCAACAAGATCCTCTGCCACAACTGCGGCACCACCGTCTGTCGCCGCGGCTTCGACGACGCCTTCACGCCCCCGGGCTCCGCCAGTGTGGACATCTGGAATGCCCTCCTGGAGGCCACCAACGCGGCGGTGGAGGCGCACAGGGCCCACCCATGGATCACCTGCCACACATGCCTGGACGACAACGGCGCCTACGTGAACAGCCTTCGCACCCAGCTCACAGCCCTCGGCATCTGGGAGGAGGAGGAGGGGTTCCGCGTCAACTACCAACCGGTTCTCCACCTTCACCATACTCAGGCCAGGCAGGAAGCGGAGGAAGGAGACGAGCTGGTGGGGGAGAGCGAAGAGGAGAGTGAAGAAGGAGAAGGGGAGGAGGAAAACGGAGCTGGGCCTGCCCATCGCGATGAGCCCGACAGGGGACACTGGGACGGGGGCGAGGAGGAGCGGCATCAGCTGCCGCCGCCTCAAGTTCCTCTTCAAGAAGCAGGAGAGCAAGGACAGCTGGGTGGACCCCTGGCGATGGGGGGCACGGTTGGAGGGCGAGCAGAGGAAAGGGCGGAGGTGGCCAGGCAGCGACGGCTGCAGGCCGAGCGGGAGCTGGAGGAGGCGCGGGAGGAGCGGCGTGCGGCCGGCCTCCCCAGCCTGGACAGCAGCTTCGCCAGCTTCGGCACCGCCCGCCAGGAGGCCCCACGCCAACCACGGCACCCTCCACCACCTCCACCAGCGCCCTCCGCAGCAAACGAGCTAGCAGATGCACTCCGTCCACTCATTCAAGTACTTAGCGATACAATCGGGTCTCAGCACCGCTACGGCAGCCGCGAGAACCTTTCCCGCCCCAAGCTCACCAAGCTCACGCCCAACCTCACGCCCTTCGACGGGAAGGACCTGAGCAAGTACAGGCGCTGGAGGGAGGAGTTCCAGTACCTGATCGTGGACCACCCCAACCTCAACGACAACGCCAAGTTCCACTACCTCCTCAGCGCCCTCCAAGGCTCTGCCCTCGCCAAGATCGCCCATCTCAGCTCAGCGGACCCAGGGGCCTGGGTGGAAGCGGACAGGATCCTGGAAGAAACGTACGGGGACGCGGACGCCTGCAAGTCCGTCCTCTACCAGAAGCTCGCCAGCCTGCGCCACTTCAAGGACCACGAGCTCAACGCCTACTACGACGAGGTGGCGGTGATCGTGGCCGAGCTGAAGCGCCAGGGCGCCGGGGACCTGAACGAGGTCGTCTACCAGCTCATTCCACACCTCCCCTACTCCTACCAGCAGCGGCTACAGTGGCACCGGCTGGAGCAATGGCTCCTACCTACCCCGCCCATGGAGGAGTACCTGAAATGGCTGTGCATGGAGATCCAGATCGCTGGGCCCCAGCTGCGCAAGGAGGACAAGGACAATGGCGGCAGGAAGAGCAAGGGAGCCAAGGGCGCCGCGTCGCAGCCCAGTCCCAGCCCCTCACAACCCTACTCACACGTCTCCTTTCTCACAGCGGGTGGGGAGGAAGGCAGAGGGGAAAAGCAGGACGGCAAGGGCAAGAAGAAGGAGGAGGCGGGAGGCAGCGGGAAGAGCGCCAAGAACGCCTGCCTCTACTGCCAGAAGGAGCATTGGGCCTACAACTGCGACCAGTACAAGGACCCGAAGACGAGGCGGAAGTGGGCGGAGGAGCTGCGGCTCTGCTACAACTGCCTCTCATCCAAGCATCAAGTCGGAGAGTGCAAGAGCAACTCCAAGTGCAAGAAGTGCGGCAAGAAGCACCACACGAGCCTGCACGAGGACAGGGAGGAGAAGGAGCAGCCGGCGGACAAGGAGGCCACCAGCAACGCAACGGCGTGCAGCGGGAAGGCCGGCAACGATGGCGAGATCACAGTCCTGCCCTACTTCAAGTCCTACGCCTACAACCCAGCGGGGAAGGAGGTGAAGGAGCTGGTGGTGCTGCTGGATGGGTGTTCGGATGTCAGCTGGATCGACGGCGACGTCGCCAAGGAGCTCAACCTCAAGCAGGGCCCACAGTTCTTCGTGAACGTAAGCACCAGCCAGACGGAGGAGAAAAGGAGGCGGAAGACCTGCGAGGTGGAGCTGGAGCTGCGGCGTACGGACGGGAACCGACTCAGCTTCAAGGCCCGCACTACGCCGGTGGTCACGGGCACCCTCTACATCGGCGGCTACAAGCTCACCAACGGCAACTGCAAGAAGCTCACCTTCACCAACAGCCCCCCTGCAATGGCATCGGAGCTCAAGGTGGACGTGCTGCTCGGCGCCAACTATCTGGAGGAGATCACGGGGCCTGCGGCGGCAGAGATGCGAGCACTCAGCAGCAGCCTCTCGGTGGTCCACTCGCCCTTCGGGGCAATCCTCAAGGGGCGCCTGGAGGATGGGGACTACGAGGCCACCAGCAGCTACGCCTGTGGACAGCACATCAGCTGCTTCGCTCAGACGGAGGACGAGAACCTGGCAGACGCAGTCAGCAGACTGACGAGCCTGGACACTCTCGCCTTCGACAGCAAAGAGGTGGACAAGAGGACGCTGGAGCTGTACAGGGACCTGCACAGAGACAAGGACGGGCGGTTCATCGTTTGCCTGCCCTTCAAGGACGACGCCTCTGCACTCACCAGCAACTTCCGTGCCGCCTTCACTAGGACCAAGAAAGTCCATGACAAGATGAGCCAGGAGGAGAGGAGGGAGTACTACCAGGAGTTTGACAAGCACCTGGAGAACGGGTTTCTGGATGAGGTGAAAGAAGCGGCACCGACGGGGGCCCTGGTGCATCACCTCAGCCACTTCCGCGTGGCCAAGGAGGACTCCGCTACGACCAAGATCCGACCTGTCATCAACGCCAGAGCCAAGGGGGCCAGTTGGGTGCAGCCTGAACGATCTGCTGGAGACGGGCCCAGACATGCTCACCGACCTGCTCAGCCTACAGCTACACCTGCGGGTGTACAAGCATGTGTTCCTGGCGGACGTGAAGAAGGCGTTCTACCAGATCCACATCAAGGACTGCGACCGCGACGCCATCCGCATCATCCTCCCCAAGGACATCAGCCAGGATCTCTCCTCCTCCAACTTTCAAGTCTTTTGCTTCACCAGTCTCATCATGGGGTTGACGGCGAGTCCGTGGGTGCTGCTAGCATGCATCAAGTACCTGGCGGAGGCGGAGGCAGAGCGACAGGAGGCGGGGAAGGCGAGCTACGGCATCGCGGCCGAGGACATCCGCTCCATCCCCAACGCCACCTACATGGACAACGTCCTCGGGGTCGCCGACAGCAAGGAGGAGGGCGAGACCAAGGCCATGGACTACCGCACCATCTTTGCCCAGGCCGCTATGGAGCTGCGCGAGTATGCCTCAAGCACCCTAGCCCTACAGCAGCTGCACGAGTTCAAGCATGAGGGGGAGGAGATCAGAGCCCTAGGCCTCGTATGGGGGTTGAAGAGCGACGGTCTGCGCATCGTCCTGCCCAAGCTCGACAAGTACCTGGCCCAGACGGAGTTCAGCAAGCGCGACGTGCTCTCCTGCACCGCCCGCGTCTACGACACCTACGGACACCTCACACCTATCCTCCTGCAGTCCAAGCTCTTCTTCCAGCGACACGCCTTGCGTCTGGCCAGCTGGGAGGAAAAGGTGGAAAAGGAGAGAGGGAAAGAGTTCGCGACACTGGTGAAGGAGATGGCGGGGCTGGGCGAGCGGGAGTTCGAGAGGAAGCTCAAGCTGGAGCGGAAGGAGCCCGTGGACTTCGTGGTCTGCACGGACGCGAGCAACGTCGCCTTCGGCTTCGTCATCTACATCAAGCAGGGCGAGGCCATCGACTTCCTCTACTCCAAAAGCCGTCTCATCAGCCGCAACTCGTCAACGCGCACGACGGTGCCAAGGGCGGAGCTCTGGGGCGCTCTGGCGGGAGCGAGAGCAGCAGACAGGCTACGGGGGCTCCTGCAAGGACACCTACAAGTTCAAGCTCTCCACCTTTTCACGGACAGTCAAGTGGTCTATTGGTGGATCAAGCGGAGCGAGCGGCTGAGCCGGCCATACGAGCGGCGGAGAGTGGACGAGTTGCTGGGGTACCTGAGCAAGGCCAACGTATGCTACATCCGCACCGCCAAGAACCCTGCCGACTTCGCGACAAGGCCTGTCTCTGCTCAAGACCTCCATCCTCAACACCTCTTCTACACGGGGCCCAGTTGGCTGGGAGGAGCGGTGGAGGCCTGGCCGGACGAGGTGGCCGAGCTGACAGAGCTGACAGGAGAGCTGGAGCAGGGGACGCCCAGGAGCCTGCTGGTCGGCAAGGAGAGCGCGGGAGAGGGGGAGGCGGAGCAGTGCGGCTTCATCGCCTTCACGGGCACCGACTCCAAGAACTCCAACAGCCTCCCCAAGAAGAAGAAAAAGAAGGGGCTCCAGAAGGGAGCGCCCAAAATCATGCCCACAAAAGAGGCCAAAGAGCCCATAGAAGAGGCCAAAGAGCCCACAGAAGAGACCAAAGAGTCCATAAAAGAGGCACAAAAAGAAAAAGAAAAAGAAGAAGGAGCAAAAGAGGTGCAAAGGCCCACGGTAAATGTACTGGAGCTCTTCTCGGAAAGCAATGTCAAAAGCTACTCGTTTCTCATCCGCACGATTGCCAGAATGCAAGGGTGGGGCAGAGGAGGAGGCTTGGGGTGAGTTTCGAGTGGAGAGGCAGAGCAGGCGGAGAAGCTGGTCCTCGTCAGCCTCCAGGCCGAGCTCTCCCAGGCCCAGCTGGACTCCTACAACGCCTACCGCGGCGGGGACGGCATCATCCGGGCGCGCGGATGCCTCCAGAACCTCTCTCATCCGGACCCCATCCTCCTACCCAACCACTGGCTCACACGACTACTGCTACGGGACTACCATGAAAAGCTGGCCCACGCCGGGGTCAACTACACTCTCAGCGCCTTCAGGGACCAGTACTGGATGCCACACGGACGCCGGGAGACCAAGGCCGTCTGCAGCAAGTGCTTCCAGTGCAAGCAGGCCAAGGCCCGCCCCCATCCACCACCTCAACCAGGACAGCTGCCGCGCTCGCGTCTACTCATCCAACATCCACCCTTCACCTCATTCACGGCTGACCAGTTTGGCCCCGTGGACATCTACGAGAAAGGGGCCAGGCTCAAGCGATGGGTTCTTGTCTGCATCTGCAACACAACACGCTGCGTCCACCTGGAGCTACTCAGGGACTACTCCGCCACAGCCATCGTCCACGCCTTCTACCGTCTTTGGAGTCTCCGAGGGATCTCAGCCGGGCAGATCTACATCGACAACAGTACCGCCTTCGTGGGGGCAGCTGGCCTGTTGGAAAGGGAGCTAAGGGATCTGCTGGGGGGCGATGGCCTCTGCAAGTTCAGCTTCCACTTTGGCTCCATCAAAGCACCCTGGGAACAAGGCAGCGCAGAGCGACTGGTGAGAGCTGCAAAGGAGGCACTGCGAGTGCTGGCCTGGAAGCAACGCCTGGGAGAGGAGGAGCTCCGCACACTGCTGGCTCATCTCACCGCTGTCTTCAACGACCGCCCGCTCACTTCCACCAGCGACGACCTCGAGGACCTCACTCCACTCCGACCTTCCAACCTGCTCCATCCTACACTCAAGCCTCTCCTTCAACCACACCCGCCTCCAATCACCAATCAGGCCAAGGCCCTCCGTCGGCACCTACATCTTCAAGTACAAGCTCTAGAGGAGGCCAAGGGGCGATGGACTCGCGAGTACCTGGACTACCTGCGGGAGCGGGACGCAAGGGGGAAGGGGAGGAAGGGGCGAGTGCAGTGGAGGGTCGGCAACCTGGTGCTCTTCGACGACGAGAGCAAGCGAGGCGACTGGCGGCTGCTACGCATCACCAGCCTCAACTCCGGCCCCGACAATGCCATACGCACCGTCTATGCCCACGACATCAAAGGCACCGTCCACAAGTACCCAACTCGGAAGCTGGTGAACCTGGAGCTGGGCGGGGAGGAGGACGAGCCGGCGACGGGCGCCAGCGATGGAGGCCAGGGGGTTGGGGCAGAGTCGAGCGAGCGAGCAGAGCTGCCCGAGCTGTCTCAGGTGCACCGTCTAGTCCAAGGCCGACCCCACACCTAATTGCTTTCTTTGTATCCCCACTTTTGGCCCAGCTAGCAAGTCTCAGGTCATCCATTCTTTTGTTCTCATGTCTAAGCCTTCTCTACTCCCTCAATTCTCCAACCCAGCCCCATTCGCTTCTCTGGACTGGCCAAAGCGTGATACGGGCGCACGCGGCAGGAGTGCCTTTTGCCCCTGCCAAGAGTGTGTCAATCCCGCTCTCCCCGTTACGTGGCTGGCCAGCCAGAGAGGGGAAGGGGAGGGGGAGTGAGGAGGATGGGCGTGGAGGGGTGCGGATAGAGAGTGGAGGTGATGGAGGAGCTGTTGAGAATAGGGAGCCTCCCATTCCCATCCCTTCGCATCCCTCATCACACTTTTGCCTCACATGCACCCACTTTCTTTCTTTTTTCACTCATTCTAAGAGTCTTTGGTATACGAGATGTGATCAGTCACCTTGTCTTTCATCTGGCATTCGGTTCAGCCTGTTGGGCTTCGCTTCGGCCATTTTTGGCATCGCTTTCAGCCTTTTTGGCTACTTATTCATTGCCTAGATCGGCTTTTTATTTGCTAATGCATTAGCTTGAGGATTCTATTGCTTTGGCTTTGTGAGCATAGGATTTAGCTCTCTTTGGTTTCTAAGATTGAGATAGTAGAGTTTGCTGAGGGGAGAAATGTAGCAGTGGATTTCGTATTGGCGGGCAATTCTGGGTCCTTTGCGGCCAGCCTCGCGTAGGCCTTCTGCTTTCTCACCGTCCTCGCCATTTGTTGCAGCATTGAAAAAACTTCTTGGCTAAATTGCTCATCAAACCATGACGCAATTCCACAAACGTGGCAGTCTGAGATGTTGATGAGGGTCCAGGAGGCGAGGAAGCCTCTGGCCGTGATGCTGTAGTCGCTGTGGAACTGGAGCACGGCCTCGTTCCCCGCTGACGCCCACTCCTCTCCCAGCTCGTCTCCGCAGAATGGTAAGAAGAACGTGGCAGTCTGAGATGTTGACGAGGGTCCAGGAGGCGAGGAAGCCTCTGGCCGTGATGCTGTAGTCGCTGTGGAACTGGATGGAGCACGGCCTTCCCTCCCCCCCCGCCCCCCCCCCCTCCCCCCCTCCTCTCCGCAGAACGGTAAGAAGAACGTGGCAGTCTGAGATGTTGACGAGGGTGCAGGAGGCGAGGAAGCCTCTGGCCGTGATGCTGTAGTCGCTGTGGAACTGGAGCACGGCCTCGTTCCCCGCCGACGCCCACTCCTCTCCCAGTTCGTCTCCGCAGAATGATAAGAAGAACGTGGCAGTCTGAGATGTTGACGAGGGTCCAGGAGGCGAGGAAGCCTCTGGCCGTGATGCTGTAGTCGCTGTGGAATTGGAGCACGGCCTCGTTCCCCGCCGACGCCCACTCCTCTCCCAGCTCGTCTCCGCAGAATGGTAAGAAGAACGTGGCAGTCTGAGATGTTGACGAGGGTCCAGGAGGCGAGGAAGCCTCTGGCCGTGATGCTGTAGTCGCTGTGGAACTGGAGCACGGCCTCGTTCCCCGCCGACGCCCACTCCTCTCCCAGTTCGTCTCCGCAGAATGATAAGAAGAACGTGGCAGTCTGAGATGTTGACGAGGGTCCAGGAGGCGAGGAAGCCTCTGGCCGTGATGCTGTAGTCGCTGTGGAATTTTTTGGGGTGCTGGATGGAGCACGGCGTTTTTGAGGGGTGGGGGGGTGCCGGGGGGGGGAGCACGGCCTCGTTCCCTGCCGACGCCCACTCCTCTCCCAGCTCGTCGCCGCAGAATGGTAAGAAGAACGTGACAGTCTGAGATGTTGACGAGGGTCCAGGAGGCGAGGAAGCCTCTGGCCGTGATGCTGTAGTCGCTGCGGAACTGGAGCACGGCCTCGTTCCCCGCCGACGCCCACTCCTCTCCCAGCTCGTCTCCGCACAAGCGATGCCCCAAATCCCCTTCCTTCAATTTCTTTTCCAATAATACATGCAACTCTATTTGGGAATAATGTATAACTTTAGTCTTGAGAATGATGTAGTCGTAGAGGCAGTTTTCCTGGTACTCAGTGTCCATCATGTGGAATGTGATGAGGACTCGTGTCTCTTTCGGTGCTCGGATTCTCATCTAAGACCTGCTGCAATCGCGCCTGGCATAGAGCAGAAGAGGAACCTGGAAAAAGAAATGGTTGGGGTAGTTGGAAGGGTAGTTAGGGATGCTGATGTTCCCGCTCACATCCCGCGACTCCATCAGCAGACGTTGGCCTTCACTCACAGCTGAAAGAGCCTCGCTACTCCGCTGGGCTGGCTTGGGTAAAGAAGACCGGGTCTGGGCTTCTTGCAAATGTAGCCGGCGTTGCTGGCACAGTCCGCGGCGGCCCAGTACGGACGCTCTGTCGTCCAGAAGGCGTGCGCCTGCAGCAGGCCAATCACACTTCCTCCCTCTCTTCTTGTCTTCTTACCTTCTGCTCCTCACTGGCAAAGTGTTGTCGGAACTGGAGGCAGTGGAGACCGGACACCGGCTCAGCCACTATCCCAGATTCCCTGGACCCCGGATACCAATCTACAATGCTCCGTCTAGGCATGGCAGTGCCAATGATTGAGAGGGGAAACCAGTGAAGTTGAACTCGGTGCCGTCAGTCCATGCCCAGGCAGGAGTCTGAGGCTCTTTGCGAGCGCCGAGCCAGTAGCGGTCCTCAGCCGTGTGACTGGCGCCGCGTTGGATGGCCTCCACCAGATAATCGTTCTCCGCCAGCCCCCTCACACTGGCAAGCTCTGCCTCGCTGGAGGCACAGATCTGGGCCGCCGTCTCCATACTCGTCTGTCAACCTTGCCCGCCTGGAGAGAGGGATGTTGGGAGGCTGAAGTTGAGGGCACCTGTGGATAGCTGATGAAAAGGAAGCAGGATTGTCCGTAGAGACGCATCTTTCGATCGTTGCAGAGGTCTGGCGGACGTCCGGCCTCCTCCAGATAGACGTTGGCCACAAAGCCCGCGAAGCCTCGCGAATGATCCGAACGAAAATGGAACACCAGCACATCCGATTCGATCTGACAAAAAAGCTTTTCTGCGTTTTATCAGACAGCAAGATGCCTCAGCTCAAGGATGCTATTGCTCAGGTGAGGAGTGTGAAATGTGGAGAAAAACTCGTCGTCGTAGTAGCTTCATTTTGCGACTCCAGTCGCCACAAATGAGGCTGTCGCCAGTGGCAGCATCTGGGTAGAGTTGGCGTGTTTGACTGTTGTTGTAGGACTCTTCCCAGACTTGCAAGTAGTCGTAAGCGCATTTCGAATCTTCCAGTTGAGGTTTTATTTACTTTGTCAGTAAATTAGTCGGTAAAAGCCGACCTGATTTGCCTTCAAGGATAAACTTGGTGAAGTCCAGGATGGCAGTGGCGCCAGGGGGCAGCGTAATGGTGATGAAGCAGCGAAGAAAGTCCGGGTAGATGGCAGGGAAGCCGGGACTTTTGAGGGTAATATGCCAAGCTATGTCGGACAAAGCTACCGTCCCATTGCATGACAATGCGGAGCCTACAGAGACTATGAAATGCCTCTCTGCAATTCCATTCTGCTTGTCAGCAGAACCTCCAGAGCTGGAGTAGGCGCCGGGGCGAATGCTTTGACAGATCCATCCATTGCGCGCATAGCAACTTCGGTCATTCCAATAGTAGTCCTCGGCCCAACCCGATCCTAATCGTACCCTCAATGGCTGGATTCATTTAGATGCAGGAATGGGAAAACCCTTGGAGGGATAGGCGAAGTTCCGGCGCAACTCTACGCAGTCCTGCTCACTGAGTCCATCGTCGTTCGGCTGGGCATTGTAGCCATCGAAGGCAGGCCAACCAGGGAACCAGTCTTGAACAGTTTTCAATCCCCCAACCATGTAAGGAGGGGAGGTTAGAACTGGTGTGATTGATGCGTATGCCGTTGACCCAGGTGAAATCCGCTTCGTACTGCAGATCGCTGGCCCCGATCCAGTAGGCCTCTTCCGTCGCCCCTTCTCGCCTGTGCAGCCATCACAACGGCTCTTCAGCTATTCCTAATTTATGTAGAGGTAGGGGACTTGAGAATTTCATTGAGGAATTTTGAGGTCTTATGATCGGGGAGCATCGCCAGTGCTCCACCTTCACTTCTGCACCAATCGAGAGCCTAGAATGTCGCATATCTCATTGGAATATTACTGCTGAAATTCTTCTGGAGGCAAGAGAGTACTTGAAACCAGGTGGCAGACTGGTGACTGATGGAGAAGCAATGCTCACCAAAGGCCCACTGGCTAACCGGACAATCTTGGCTCACATTCGCTTTCACCGCTCTCAATTCAAACACTGCTAAAACGACTAAAACCAAGAGGAAATGGGAGTGATGCTGGAATGAGGCTTGAAAGCCAGGTCCGTTGCTCTCGGCGTCGGAGTGGAAGGTGAGGTTCAGCTCAGGCCCTTCTGAGTAGAACTCCAGCTCCGATTCTCTACCCAGCCAGGATCCACAGCTCAAAATCATTCATGTCATGTCACCAGTAATAAGAAGCAATAAGGAGAGAATGCCGTCTATGAAGTCCAATCTGAACGTAGTCCTTGAGGCAATCGTCAGAGTGCTGATTCACCGGCTCCAAATGCAACATCGTGAATCGTAGCCTGATCACCATGCTGGAAATGGAGCATGGTAGTTTGATGAAGCAGCGTTAATGGCTTACCTTTGGGGAACACGTATGGTGTAAGTGCAGTGCTGGTTGTGCAAATAGTGCTTGCTGAAGCTGGCTGATTCAATGCTCCCCTCTGTAGACTCCACAACTTCATCTTCACACGATTCCACCGTCGACCATTCTACTGCAACCTTTCATTCTTCCGACAAAATCCTGATATCCTGATTTTGATTCTTGCTTAGTCAGTCTGTCAGTTCTTATTGAGAAAAGGGAGAAACTTGAGAATCCGTTTCCTGTGCTGAGCTGATCTGTACTACGAAAGGCGATCAAAACTCGACTGGCACTGGAAAAGAGCGGTGGAAACTCGGCGATCGTTTCCTCTTCCAAATGTCCGCACCATACAAGACCCGTCTTTCCCGAGTCTCCAATATCCCCAAAACTACACATTGCTGCGACAGGGTTCAAATGAAGCACACCATCTGGAATACCTTCCAGAATCTGAACTTGATCCCGATCTCTGCATGCATTTCCCGCGTCTTCGTTCCGCTAAAATAAAAATTCCCCGAAAAGGAATAAAAGGGATGAAAAAGTGACGAGAAGATCGAAGGGCTCCAGATCAAGGGTGCGAAGAGTGAGAAGAATGCGCTGCCAAGGCCTCGCTTCTATGAGAAAGAAGCATTCCGCGTCTACAGCTCATCGCCATCCGGCATTTCGGACTTGAAAGGAGTGGAGAACCGGGTGGATAAAAGCGAGGGAATCCGGGGCTTTTGAAGTAGCCACGAGCAGAAAGCGGTCTTAGCAGTGTCTCGTTGCAACCTGGATTGCTTTCAGTTTCAGTGTTTCAAGCCTTTTTTGGTCGCGTAATAAACGAACCGGTGGAGGAAAGAAGATCATAGCTGGCACTCCACTCAAACTCCACTTTATTTTTGAGAACTTCAGCTCGCAATAAGATTGCTCCTCCATCGCTTTCCGAAGCCTAAATATTGATAACAATCAAGGGCGGATATAGGATTTTGGTTCGGGTGGGGACACTTCCCCCTTTCCCCCCCTAAATCCGCCCCAAATTAGATTTGAAGGCATATAACAAATAAAATGTAAAATCTGTTGTATAAGGGTTTATAGTGATTTGTTGTTGTTAGGTTTTTAAAGAAGCCTTTACGAGTGAAGAGGAAGCGCTTGTGTACGAAGGTCGACAGGAAAAAGCAAAGCTGGAATATTATAAGAATATTGATTGATACATGATAACGATACTTATCGATTATAAAACGATTACAATATTTGAATGCTTCAATTTGCTATCATGCAGTTTGCAGCTTATGCTGACTTGATGCTTAATGTCGAGCTATAAAAATCAAATCCATCAAAGCTGACAAAGCTGACAAATCAAAGCTGACCAGTGTATTCTCCGGAGGACAAAGCTGGTCCTCAGGCAAAGCTTGGGTTTCATGAAATCGGAGTTGTATTCGCGCCTCCTCACAGCTTTTCGCGTCGCTTTTCACTTTCGATATCTTCAAAAGAAAGCTTTCATTGCTCAAGACGATCTTTCATCTAAGTTCGAGCTTGGCGTAGAAAAATGAGCGTATAAATACGATAAGTTTGATGCTGGTGTTAAGCGGGCTTTGGATGATGTCGCTGCAAACGCCGACGCTTTTCATCTTGAACTGAAAGTTTCCCTTTGGCCCATAATGGAATCGGTAGCAGCCTGCAGTTGGGCAACACTTTCCTACCTAAAACAGAAGGCAGGAAATTTAGTTTTCAACTTACAAGGATTTGGACAAAACAAATGCTCCACTAGCTGGTTCCCCGCAGTTGCAATCCATCTAGCTCTAAACGCCAATATTTATGCACCAGTCGATGCTAGAAGATGGAGCAAACAGAATGAGGATGCAGTTGGTGTTATGTGGCGCCTCCCAGAGTAGCGGAGAGCCGTCACTCACCATCACTGGCGGTCCTTTGGCACAGACGTGCATAGCCGAGCCTTAAATGAGCTCTTTTAATCTCTCTCATGGATATCAAAAGGCTACCGGCAGAGGGCAGAAAGCGGCCGGCAGCGTTGAGTGGATTAGCTGCGGATAGGGAAGTCAGCTCCACGTGCTCCAGCTTGGCCAGAGGTGATGTTATCAGCACTCAAAAGTCATCACTTGTAAAATTTGCAGATGAACAGGAAAGGCGAAAACCTTGATAAATTTGCCCTGGAACGTAACCAAGGGAGGGGTTTAGAACTGCATGCTTCAGGTTCATTTGCAAGCTGCCTTCGCCCGCTGGCTGATCTAAATTCATGCAAAAAATTGCATTTTTGCTTGGCTTATTTCAAATGAAACCATCTGATCGAGGATAGGGGGCCAAGGGCTCCAAGCAGGGATCTCGTAAATTCTGTTTTGCTTCTATGGTATTTATGAGCATAAGCAGCAGCAGTAATGTCATCTTTCGCTTCAAACAATTCTTCTTCTCAGCAAGAAGTATGGGTCCAAAAATGGTCCAGTTGGGAGGGTGTGAAGCTTTGGGCAGTGCAGCAGGAGGAGGGAGGGGCTAAAAGAGGTTGAGACACGCGAGCGCGAGAGAGGCAGAAGAGAGGTTGAAGCAGCCCGACGGAGTGTTGAAGCAGCCCGACGACACTCGGCTCCCATTTCACCCGCTCATGATCGAACCACCATCTTCCAACTTTACCCCGCCTTTCATCCTCCTCAAACCTCCCTCACTTATGTCTGTCAACGATCTATAACGTAGGCTCAGGCAAGCATCTAATTGATTTTGAAGACGGGTGTTTTTGAAATCAAGTTTTCAAATAACATTTATTAGTAATTTAATAAAGAAGGTATTCTTGGCTGTTGCCAAGATGCGCGGCCTTACCTCAAGACACCACCTAGATAAGAATTCATGGCAAAATTCTACAGATTTCAATGAAAAACCACGAATTATGCATGTTCAAATTTTTGAATTATCAAGATTTTGGGTTTTTCAATAAAAATCGGGAAATATAAAAAATTTCAAAATTTCCTTTTGCCAGCTTCAAAATATCACTTTCACGGACGTACATAGCAAAAATCAGCTAATTTCATTGAAAAACCATGGACTTATGCATGTTCAAATTTTTGAAACATCAAGATTTTGGGTTTTGACTATAAATCAATCAAATCAATAAATAATGAAAATTTCAAAAATTCCTTTTGCAAGCTTCAAGATATTACTTTAACGGACGTACCTGCCAAACTTAAGCTAAATTCATTGAAAAACCAATGATTTATGATTTTTCGTATTTTGAAACTTCAAAAAATCGATTTTTGGGCGAAATTCAAAAAATTACATCAAGCGCCAAAAATGGTCCCGAGGCACCTCCTAGGCGGACCTTCATGCAAAAAATCAGCCAATTTCGTTGAAAAACCAAGGAGTACGGGCCTGGGACACATATATTGGGCTGGCGCGAACGGAGCTTTAGCGGAGTGTCAGCGCCCAGCCCCTCTTTTCGACCCAGGTGTACGTTTTCGGGGTTATTGCTAGATCTTAATTTTGATAAGGCTCTAGCCCATGGCAGGAAGCTTCAATCGTTCTAATTCCTGTTGCATTGGAAAGAGCATCTGCAAATTGTCCAAAACTCGCGAGGAATCGTCTGAAAACGGCAGAATACTAGAGAAAATCGCTGAAAACCATTTGGCCGAACTCCTTCTCCATCTCCTTCTCCTTCTTCTTCTCCTCCTCCGCATCTATTCAATGGACGATAGTAGGTATTCAATTGGCCAACAGTAACGGGTCAGCAAAGACATAGGTGTATTTAATTAATATAGTCCAATTGAATAAACAAAGCATGCGGCTGTATGGTCAAGTGGTTTGTTCGCCTGATCTGGATCTGTGAGGGCTGGGTTCGAATCCTCATTGCAAATATTTTTTGTTTTATGTATAAAAAGTGGGAGAAATATCTGGTACCATCGGCAAGCCTAAATTGAATCTCTTTTCTCCCAAAAATTCGATTACCCCGAGTTCAAAGTCAAAGAAATACATCTACTACTAGTGGAATCTGCTGAGCCACCTGCATTTTGTTTTTGCGCGCAATGGAAAGAACCTTTGAATTGCGCGCTCAAACAAAATGCAAATGTCTTAGAAGCTGATTCCACTAGTAGTAGATGTATTTCTTTGACTTTGAACTCGGGGTAATCAAATTTTTGGGAGAAAAGAGATTCAATATAGGCTGGCCGATGGTACCAGATATATATATATATATATATATATATATATATATATACTAGTAATATTTGTCAGTGGCTGCACTTCGCGTGGCCACCCTTATAATAACATCAGATATCAATGGACAAATGGTAAAATAAAACATATTAGAAATAAAATATTAAAACAAAAAAATCCCATCTGTGCCGATTTTCAAAGGCAAAATTTGACATTAGCCAATTATGAAAAAGTCAACTTTTAAACTATTGTACTTTTATTAAACTAACAAAAATATCAAAAAAGCATATTGGGGCCGTGCGAGTGGAGCGGAAGCATGGTCCCCTCTTAGCCAAGGACCAACCCTATTACGGATTTTGAAAATATGATTGGCTGCCAAATATTTTATGGGCAACTTACAAAGCTGCGAGTAGGCTCAATGGACGTAGCAAACACAGAGCTTTAATCAAAAAAAAAGTTTGCCAAATTTGGTTGAGAATTGGGCAAGTTATGGCCAAAAAACTTTTTAAAAAGTGTCCGTCCATTATCCGTCCGCCGTGCGCCGTACGTTCTGCTCGGCATGGGGATTGGCAATATCTGGGTCTCCAGTCTCAACGTCACTATAGTATATCGACCCTGGAGGGTGGCATGGCGCCTCCAGAATATTGATTTTCGGCCTCCTTTATGCCGAAATTGAGGTTGGAAAATCGATTGAATGTAAGGGGGGACCCTTACAAAAAAAACTGAAAATCTTGAATAACTTTTTCTAGGATGCTCGGAGGGAAAAAACAAGGACAGATTCGGAATCCTGGCCAAAAACTACACAAAACCTGTCTATAAAACATTAAAATTTTGAAAAAAATTTTTGACAATTTTTGACCTATAGGGTGCACTTTAATAATCCTAAAAAAGATGTGCTGCCCAGTGGCGATGGTTTAAGTTAATTTTGAGTCTAGATATGAAACTGGCTCAAAAACCAGGCCATGGTGTACAAGCAGCTCATCACCAACTTCATCTTGGGGCATTTTACAGGGTTTTTGGCCTCAATAACAGCACCATATAGGTAAATTGAGGCGTAGATTACGAATTTTTTGTCAATTTGCTTACACATTGCCTTCATCGGCTTCTACCAGGCCGTGGTGTACAAGCAGCTCATCATCAACTTCGACTTGGATCATTTTAAGGGGTTTTGGCCTCAATAACCACACCATATAGGTAAACTGGGGCATAGATTACGAATCTTTTGTCCATTTGCTTACACATTGTCTTCATGGGCTTCTACCAGGCCATGGTGTACAAGCAGCTCATCATTAACTTCGTCTTAAGGCATTGTATTGGGCGTTAGGCTGTTTATTGGCCTTTGGCTGTTCAAATTGGATGATATTACTGAAATGGTGAATCTCCGCTTCAGTGTTTTTCTCTCTTAGCTGGTCTCTTTTTAATGCTTGCAATAAAAATAGCTTGGGCATAAAGGTGATGAAATTTATTTGATTCATCTTATCATGAAACTAGATTGGGCCATAAGGTGATGAAATTAAATCTGACACTCTTATCAGGAAAATATGCTTACTAAATTTTGAACTTTACTAAAGAGCTAAGAGAGCCCAGAAAATTTACACCATTGTTCTTTTTTAAATTTATGACAGGTTAGAGTAAATCATAAATATTTTAATTGATTTGCACAAAATCTTTGCTTTTAAATTTCCATTATATGAAATTAATGTTGGTAGCAAAAACGAAAACTGGGATAATATTAGAAAATTATTCAAAATATTACTTTTTCATTATAATGCATATTTTTTGCTCAATGTTAACTTATGTTTAGTTTTTTTTGTAGCTCTACCCAAACAATAATCCTAGAGTGGCCAAAATTTCCTGGGCTCTCTTAGCTCTTTAGTAAAGTTCAAAATTTAGTAAGCATATTTTCCTGATAAGAGTGTCAGATTTAATTTCATCACCTTATGGCCCAATCTAGTTTCATGATAAGATGAATCAAATAAATTTCATCACCTTTATGCCCAAGCTATTTTTATTGCAAGCATTAAAAAGAGACCAGCTAAGAGAGAAAAACACTGAAGCGGAGATTCACCATTTCAGTAATGAATCATATGAGTCATATGAATTTATTTGAAAATATTGCAATCGTAATGCAACTTAGCAGCAATAAAAGCTTGTGCTGATTCTGATGTACCTTCCCATGCTCATATCAAAACAATAAAACATTGGGCACCTGAGTAGATCAAAGTCTGCAAAATGGACATCAGTCAGTTCGATTTTTTAAAATAATTTTATTTAAATATTCTAAGGATAGTGATGGGATCTAAAAAAGAACAGTTATACCTTGAATTTAAAAAAAAGTCCGACAGAAAAAGTTAAAAAATGAAGGAGCTACAATGTTTCAAAGTCAAAAAATGCCCAAAAATCGCAAAAATGCAAACGTTTTCGATTATTTCATATTTTCAACATTTTCCATCCATGGATCCCCCCCAACTAATTTTAAATAACTCGTCAAGACCGATTCATAGAGCTATCATATGCCAGTATAAGTAAAGAATTCAGGGAGCGCCGAGACCCCTCCCAAAATGGCATCACACGTATTATATAAGACTAGGTTGGCTTCGCCGTTGCCTACGGCGACTATATGGAAGCAGTTGGGAAATTGATCTATGCAAAGATTTTCAATAAATGTAGATATTGGGAGGAGGAGTGCTGGAAGAAGAGTTTTACTGAACATTTTTAAAGGGCGTCTAGGGTAGATTTGTTATGATTTTAGTGGCTTGGCAGGTAGAATTCAAAAGCAGCAAGCAAGAAAGGTTTTAATTTGAAAAGTTTTATTAAGAAAGTGGGCAAATCATTTGGAGAGGCAAACGGTTGGGGGGGGGTTAATGGCTTGAGTACAAACTGTTGGAGGAATAGCTAAGGAGCGGGGGAGGCAAACGGGCTTGCGAGGTAAATGGCTGGGCGATATAAAATGGCCTGGGGGAGGAAACGAACTGTTGTGGGGTGAGCTGGATGACATAACTTCATATTATATATGAACAAATGACTGGCACCCAGTTGCTGATTTAAACTAACACTAATTGAATGCAACAGCAACAACCAGGCCATCTTTGTGCTTCAAAATTCAGGCACAGTTAAGCAGGCCTGCAAAAGCCTCCTACATCCACCGCCCTGCTTTGCTTATTTCAATATCCACTGAAACATGGGAAGATTGGGTAGTCCGCCAGGTAGCCTTTTAGCTGAAATTTCAAAAAGCTGTATCTCACCCAATTCTCAACCGATTTGAAAAATTTCAACGCCATTCTTTGAGTTAAAATTGTGTCTAGTGAATGCAAAAAACCGCGTGAAAAAATTTGAACCCGTTCAAAAACTATGCATAAAAAACCGTCCAAAATGACCCATTGACCCACACTCTTGATGTTTTAAGCACAATCCCGTGCTCGGATCAAGCTGCGCATCGCTCCATCGTGTTCCTGGCCCCCGATTTACCCAAAACCATCTTTACTTCCTCAAAACAGGCTTTCCTCATGGCGCGCCCCGTGTTTACTCACAGGACAGGCTCTGTCATTATA
>JASANA010009564.1:0-14386 GCA_030248095.1 Ptycholaimellus sp. GST1_10 | reverse complement strand
AATATCACCACTCGCTCGTACTCCTTTCATTTGACAGGCCAACTCTCATCAGAATCCTGAGGGATCTGGAAGAGAAGGAAGGTCAACCTTGATGACCTTGAGGCAGAAGCACATGGAGAAGGGGAAGGTGAAGACGATGATGAGCCATGGATCCCGGTAAGATTTCGCCAAAAGAAGCTACCCGCCGCCTGCAAATACAAGCTCCTTTGCTCCAAAAGGTCGAAAGCAATGCGGGGCGCATCCGGAATCTGCTCTCTTGGAACTGCGAAGCGTGAGGTTGGCTTTGCACTAATGCCGCTGTCAGTTAGAGATTTTCATGAATTAGAAAAATATAAGGAGTCTGTGCGCCTGACTTTATTTCCCGGTGCCCTTTCGTGCATATATCAAAGACATTTGAGCTTTTGATAGGCCTTGAAAGCTTTCTAGGCGCGCAGTACTTAGAAAGATTCTTTTGATTGTTTGCTTTGGCGAGGCCGCAATAGAAAAGGTGGAATTCCTCGGTATCCTTACCGAATGTCATCGCTTTCCTGCATTATAGCAGTGGTAGGCACAGGGCTGTACAGGGATTCTGCGGCCATTCACCCCCCATCAGCCATGGCGCCTGCCTCCCCCTTCCCTCCTCTTCTCTCCTCCTCTTCTCTCCTCCTCCTCTCTCCACCTTCAGCCAGCTCCCTCCTGCTAGTTAGCCGCAGCTCATCTGGCCCCCTCGGGTAGGAGAAGCCTTCACACCGACTACTGGGGGAGGGAAGGACGCGCCTAGTGGGCAGGAGTAGAGGGAGGGGAGGTGAGGGAGGGAGAGGACTGGAAAGGCCTCGCACTTGCTCGCACAGCAGCCTTCCTTCCCTACCGCCTCCCTCCCACTCCCATCGATCCTCCCCGCCTCCTGCCGCCACCCAGCGCACAAAAACTGCCCCCCACCAAGCTCATCCGGGGAGCCCCTCGGGATTGATACCTCCAGGTGTGTGTCTGCCTCTCTCTCTCTTACTCTCTCTCTGTACCAGCCTTGCTCAGCCAGGTTGGGAGGCAGAGAAAGAGGGGAAGTGGGGGAGTTCATGAGACTATCGATCTGGGGAAAGGCTGAAGGGAAGAGGCTGAGTATGGAAGAGTGGATGGAGCGTTGGCGCTCCCTCCCCTACTGTCCCTCTCCCCCCAGTGCCCCCCAATGCCTCTAATGGGGATTGAGTGCACCTCAAAGGGTCACTAATGTCCGTCGCGCCTGTAAAGCCCCGCAAACGTCGCCTGCATACGCAAAAAGCGTAAAAAAGCAGGCTCATTCCAGGCTGGGAAGGAGGCGAGGAAGGGCGAGGAAGAGGAGGAGAGGAGAGAGGAGGGAAAAAGGGTGATATTGGAGCAGGCGCCAGCGAAGCGCTAGGAAGAAGTAAGGGGAGGAGGCGTGGGGCAGAAGGAGGGCTGTGATAGGGGGATGGGCAAGCTCCTCCCCGCCCCCCTACGACTCTCTCTCTCTAGGACTTGGGAGCAGGCGACTAACGAGCGTCTACAAACAATCATCCCTTCCCCTCCTCCCATCCTCTTCGCCGCTTCCTCCGCCCCCCTTGCAGTACGCACCTTGGCTTTCTTTCAGGCGCAGAGAGTGGAAGGGGAGCAACTGTGACAGTCAGCAGAGGCTCCCCATATGCGCAGCCTATTGCCTAGGTGCTGCCGCGATCGAAATCCTCACCTCTTCCCTCCTACCCTCCACCCCTTCCCATCGCCTATTCTATCCCCCCCACCTCCAATAAAAAAGAGCCCCCCCCTCCACCCACCGTCCCAAGCTCCCTAGCGAGGCCTGCAGCCTGCCTGTACAAACCTACCTCACAGCTCTGCCAATCTGAGTCTAGATAGGCAGGGGAGTGAAGCATCAACCGGAATGTGAGTGTGATGTGAAATTATCTGATCTGTTAGGATAAAGTTATCCAATTAAACTAGAATTTCTTTGATTCCTTCTTATGGGCATTGTTTCTTCTTTGCACGGTGACTACGTTTAGTTTTTTTTATAAATTCCGATTCAATGTAACCATTAATAAGTGCAAGTTCGACAGTTAATAGGCAGGAATTGTAAGTTTTTTTTTTTTTTTTTTTTTTTTTTTTTTTTTTTTTTATGGACTCAATAAGGTGGGATTCTAGCTTTAAAAAATGTTTCTCCGATGTTGGTTTGCATTGTTTTGTTGTTTTTTGTTTCGAATGACTTTAGTGCCACCATCCAAGGCATTTTTTTTTTCTTCTTTGTCCCACCAGTCGTTCCCCAAAAAATGATTTTGTTGACCTGATGTTAGTTGAAAAATCAAATAAGTATGGAATTTTATATAAATTGAAAGGTAATTTGAAGACAAGAAAATTACGTTGCGTAAACATATTTTTGGAAATTTGTTTTTTATATAATAGTCCGCATTTAATATAAAGGCCACCTTACTTCAAAGGCCATTTCTCTCCACAGAAATTATCTAGAGATCTGCAAATTTACAAGTAAGTTAAGGACACCTTGGGCTATTTTGTGTTAAACTTCTATCTCCAAAGCTCTTAATTCCTAACTGCACATTTGCTTCTACATCTGCTTAATCAATTGAGCTGCAAACTTTTATTAGGCATGTTTAGGCCTATTTGGTATAAAAAACCAGCTCTGTAGCTTTCAATGGGGCGGAGAAATTAATTTACAAAGCTAGGTGTACGAAAATAAATTACCCACTGTAGCGCACAGAAATTCTTGACATCAAAAACTGCAACAAAGACTTGGCTCTTGGAAAGTTATTGGTCTGTTGGAAACGGAAAAGAGCAGAGCCTCACGCTTCAAGCCCCGGCCTTCTCAGATGCAATTTTAAAAATTATCTTAACATCTAAATATCGATAAAGGCAGACAATCGTTATGATTTATTTTTTATAAATACCCTCGTATTGATCAGTTCCCGCGTGAAAAGACCACTTGTAATAGCGAAAAAAAAGGCACACACAATTCCTTCATTTGCTGCATCACTGCAACCGCGGATGAACAAAGGATTATAATAAGACAAAATATATTGAATTGCGTTTTTGCAATGTAGTAGTGAATGCATGAAAATATTTCTAGTTTTGCTTGTTTATCTTTTTCAAATTCGGAAGCTGTTTATTTATCAATCAACAAATTTTAAAATTGATTTTTAATTTTTGAATAAAGTTTGTTGAAAATTCGTAGTTTTTCAAAAAGCATCAATATATCAGTTTTGGTCATAACCGAAAATTAAGGGATAGATTTAGATTTTTCAACACAATGGGCTAAAGCTGATGACATTAACTATTAGCCAACCATTGTGCATTACCGCTGAACACTTGTACTGTAAACATATTTTAGCGCTGATTTTGCTTTTAGCTTGGGCGAACTGTTTCAACCTGTCGTTGTCTAGCAACCCGATCTTTGAAAATATCGCTCCATAATTTAAATTTATAAATCAAATTAACTTACATTAAATGAATAACATTTGCCTTTGTATACTTTTAATTTATGATTTCATCTTTAAACCACATTAATCCAGCTATACTGCCCATCTCCGGTTGGATTTAACTTGCCTATTTTCTGCAACTATTCAGCTGGCGAGAGCGGAATGTCAGCGCCTAGCCCCTCTTCCACCCTTTTCGACCCAGGTGAACGTTATTGCAAGATCCTTAAAATGATAAGGCTCTTGCTCCTCACAGAAAAGTCCAATAGTTAAAGCCAACAGCCAATATCCAATATATAGCTGCAGTCCAATAGCATTTGGAAATATCACAAATGACTCACGAAAAATCCCTTAAAATTTTTGGAATAATTGAAAAAAATACTAGAAACAATTTGTCCGAACTTCTCCCACTTCACCTCCCTCTTCGTACATCTGCTCACTGGACGATAGTAGGTATATCTGGTACCATCGGCAAGCCAAATGTGGCTCTCTTTTCTCCAAAAAATGCCCCGAGTAAAAAGTCAAAGAAATAAAATTACTACTTGTGGAATCAGCTGCTTGGTCAGTTGAATTTTTTTTGGCGCGCAGTTCAGTGTCTCTTTCCATGCGCGCCCAAAAACAAAATTCAACTGACCAAGCAGCAGATTCCACAAGTAGTAATTTTATTTCTTTGACTTTTTATTCGAGGAAGAGAGCCACATTTGGCTTGCGGATGGTACCAGATACTTCTTCCACTTTTAATATATAAAAAATAAAAAGTATTTTGAGACGGAATTGAACCCAGCACGTCCGTACTCGTTTTGGTCAATCGTTTAATCCACTTGACCACCCAGCCGCTTATTCACCATTGTCTAACTGGGCTTTATTAAAAACAAACATTAAACCATTGCAGGGCCCACTGAACCCCTTATTATTGACCAATTGAATACCTACTAGTCCATTGATTAGATGCGGAGAAGAAGGAGCAGAAGAAGAAGAAGAAGTTCGGACAAATGATTTTGAGTGATTTTCTCCATAGTTATGCAGTTTTCTGGCGAATTCAAGCGAGTTTTGGTCAATTCAATGTTGCTTATTCCAATGAAAAAAATCATAACGATTGAAGCTTTATGTGAAGAGCAGCAGCCTTATCAAAATTAAGATCTAGCAATTACTCGGAAAACATACACCTGGGTCGAAAAAAGGGGCTGGGCGCTGACGTTTCGCCTTGCTCCCTCGCGCAAGCCCAATTAACTTTTCCCCTTGTTTAAGCAAAATCCGCCAAGTATGAATGACTGGGGTAGTAGCAGTTGAATGCACTGGCTAGAAAGCGAATGCACTTGAATTTAAAGGGACTATTTAAATGGGTCAAAAAACATAAAATGGTCGTAAGGAGCAAATCGTAAAAAAGGTCGCAAAAAGGGAACGCACTTTGCTTAAAACAACTAATTTCCACCTAATTTAACAACAAGTGCAGCAACAAGTGTAGCAGCTCAAGTGCGTTGTTTTTCCATGGGAACGAATACGATGTTTTGATGCTAAAACAAAATTTGATTGTCTTAGAAGCAGATTCCACTAGTAGATGTTTATCTTTGAGTTTGTACACGGAGATATCGAACTGTTGGGGAGAAAATAGATCCAAAATGAGCTTGCCGATGGTACTAGATATTGTTTCCTTCAAAACAGTGTTTATAGGTAGTTCAGTTCAAAACTATCAATTTTGAAAACGTAGCATGCTCACATCTGTAAGTTTTATTAATTAATGTTAATCTACAGGGGCTAATTATCAAAAATTTTCGTGTAGGATGCGCGAAATTTGTAATTTTTTTGAGAAAGCTTGTTAATTTTCCTTGACTGTTTGACTTTTTTACGCAGCGCGAAAAATTTTTTTCGCGCTACGTAATCATTTTTCAAACAATTTTGGGAAAATGTTGGAACCAATCCCCCCCCCCCCCCTCCGAAACAAAACTCTATACCCTTGACGACAAAATGCACAATATGCATGGTTGGCACAAAAAACGAAAGATTTTATCAGGCATTATCGTCAGCAAAACACCGCAGAAGCGGATAGCAAATGAAACATAATAGAATGCAATTCGGTAGAGATTTAATTATCTGCAGCCCCTGGCAAGGAAGTCCGCAAGCATGAGAAAGCGCAGGGAAAAGGCAGTGACCGTTGATGAGTTGCCGTTCTCGCTCAGTGCATTCATCTGGTCGGCTGAGGGAGGAGAGGAAGTTATTGCTTTGACAGTAGCAGTAGGCTGGAGGGCAAGGCGAGGGGAGCGAGATGTGGGGGCCAAGGCGGATGGCGGGGAATTGACGCTTGGGGGAAGTGGCTGGCAAGAGCTCTGGGGGGAGAGGGCGTTGGGAGGGAAGGAGACAGGAAGGGGGGAGGGAGGCTGCTGCTATGGGGGAAATGGACTGGGCGCTGAGTCCATCAAAAGCCGTCCGAGGCCGAGGGCGATGAAGCAGGGCGCGCGCTGGGCAAACGGCAAAAGGCGCGGCTCCCTCCTCCCTCCTACATCGATCCGCCCTCCCCGCCCCTTCTTCCCTCCTCACACTCTCCTCCCCCCTTCCTTCCCACTCACAGAGCTTGGGAGGTGAGCTATTGAAGCCGGCGGACGCACCAACCCCCCCCCCTTATTCGGGCACGCTGGTCCCCCGCCCCCTACATTCCCCTTTCGCCCCACCAACTCCTCCGCCAACCGCTCCAGTTCATTGCTCCGAGGCAGTCCCCACACGCCCTCCCTGCCCCCTCAAGCTTCCACCCTACACCCTTTCTTCCCCTCTTCCCTTTTCCAATGCTCCCTCGCTTGCCTTCTTGCGAACCCTCCGATTTCCCTCAGCTCCCTTCTTGCTTTGCCCAGCATGATCCGGCAATCTAAAAGTCTTTTTGGCAGCTGTGAGAGGGTATTTTAGGGCGAGAGGTTCGTAGGCCTGGGTGGTGGGAGGAGATGGCAGGTGGGAGTGTAAGCGGAGACGTCTGGAGTGGCAGGGGAGCTGCTGTGGAGGCGAGAGGGGAATGAGGGGTGGAGAATGAGGCTGGGGGATGAGAGAGGAGGAGGGAGTTGTGGGGCCTGGCTGTAGTCGGGGAGTAGAAGGTGTTGAAGGGAGGTGAGAGAAGGAAGAGGAGGGTCCCGGGGCCATGGCGTGCCATGTCCAAGGGGGCTTTTATCGCCTGTGCCGAGGAGGCGGGAAATAAAGGCCAGCTTGTCTGCGACGGCCTCCTGTCGGCTACTACAAGAGGAGGGGACAGGAAGGGAGGGGGGAGGATGTAGGATGAGTGCGGGTAGGAGGGCGGATGATGAGTGGGTAGACTGTGGCTGAAGGGACATGCGGGGAAATTGATTAGCGCAGGCAGACGACCATGGCTGGCCGGCGCGGGCGTTTAGCAACAGCATCCGTCCTTTCCACACAGCCCCTCCCACCCCGCAGAGTCTGTGAGGAGGTCGGGGGGCACTTGTGGGCGACGGCGGAGGGTGGAAGGAGGAAGGCGGGTGGAGGGAGGGAGGAGAAGGGCTTGATGCAATCAGGCTGGGGGGGAGGGCCTTGAAGGGGGTGGAAAGGAAGGCTGCGGCCTCTTCATCCAAGCTTCCAGCCCAATCTCCCACTCCAGCCAATCTCAGCGCCGAGCAATCTCGGCCAGTTCTACGTACGTACGCTCATGCTCCTCTTCCCTCCTCTCATTCCCTTCCCTTCTCCCAGCCTCGCTAGGCTCAGATTGGCAGAGCTGTGAAGGTAAGGTTTGTACAGGCAGGCTGCAGGCCTCGCTAGGGAGCTTGAGGACGGTGGGTGGAGGAGGAGGGGGGCTCTGAATTATGGAGGTGGGGGGGATAGAATAGGCGATGGGAAGGGGGTGGAGGGTAGGAGGGAAGAGGTGAGGATTTCGATCGCGGCAGCACCTAGGCAATAGGCTGCGCATATGGGGAGCCTCTGCTGACTGTCACAGTTGCTCCCCTTCCACTCTCTGCGCCTGAAAGAAAGCCAAGGTGCGTACTGCAAGGGGGGCGGAGGAAGCGGCGAAGAGGATGGGAGGAGGGGAAGGGGATGATTGTTTGTAGACGCTCGTTAGTCGCCTGCTCCCAAGTCCTAGAGAGAGAGAGTCGTAGGGGGCGGGGAGGAGCTTGCCCATCCCCCTATCACAGCCCTCCTTCTGCCCCACGCCTCCTCCCCTTACTTCTTCCTAGCGCTTCGCTGGCGCCTGCTCCAATATCACCCTTTTCCCTCTCTCCTCCTCCTCTTCCTCTCTGCTCTCTTTTCCTCGCCTCCTTCCCAGCCTGGATGAGCCTGCTTTTTTACGCTTTTTGCGTATGCAGGCGACGTTTGCGGGGCTTTACAGGCGCGACGGACATTAGTGACCCTTTGAGGTGCACTCAATCCCCATTAGAGGCATTGGGGGCACTGGGGGGAGAGGGACAGTAGGGGGAGGGAGCGCCAATGCTCCATCCACTCTTCCATACTCAGCCTCTTCCCTTCAGCCTTTCCCAGATCGATAGTCTCATGAACTCCTCCGCATTCCCTCTTTCTCTGCCTCCCAACCTGGCTGAGCAAGGCTGGGACAGAGAGAGAGTAAGAGAGAGAGAGGCAGACACACACCTGGAGGTATCAATCCCGAGGGCTCCCCGGATGAGCTTGTGGGGGGCAGTTTTTGTGCGCGGGTGGCGGCAGGAGGCGGGGAGGATCGATGGGAGTGGGAGGGAGGCGGTAGGGAAGGAAGGCTGCTGTGCGAGCAAGTGCGAGGCCTTTCCAGTCCTCTCCTCCCTCACCTCCCCTCCCTCTACTCCTGCCCACTAGGCGCGTCCTTCCCTCCCCCAGTAGTCGTGTGCAAGGCTTCTCCTACGCGAGGGGGCCAGATGAGCTGCGGCTAACTAGCAGGAGGGAGCTGGCTGAAGGTGGAGAGAGGAGGAGGAGAGAAGAGGAGGAGAGAAGAGGAGGGAGGGGAGGCAGGCGCCATGGCTGATGGGTGAATGGCCGCAGAATCCCTGTACAGCCCTGTGCCTACCACTGCTATAATGCAGGAAAGCGATGACATTCGCAAGGATACCGAGGTTCCACCCTTTCTATTGCGGCCTCGCCAAAGCAAACAATCAAAAAGAATCTTTCTAAGTACTGCGCGCCTAGAAAGCTTTCAAGGCCTATCAAAAGCTCAAATGTCCTTCATATGTGCACGTAAGGGCACCGGGAAATAAAGTCAGGCGCACAGACTCCTTATCTTTTTCTAATCGATGAAATCTCTATCTGACAGCGGCATTAGTGCAAAACCAACCTCACGCTTCGCAGTTCCAAGAGAGCAGATTCCGGATGTGCCCCGCATTGCTTTTGACCTTTTGGAGCAAAGGAGCTTGATTTGAGGCGGCGGGTAGCTTCTTCGGCTACATCCTCACCGGGATATCATGGCTCATCATCGTCTTCACCTTCCCCTTCTCCATGTGCTTCTGCCTCAAGGTCATCAAGGTTGACCTTCCTTCTCTTCCAGATCCCCCAGGACTCTGATGAGAGTTGGCCTGTCAAATGCAAGGAGTACGAGCGAGTGGTGATATTCCGACTCGGTCGCCTTATGACGGGGGCTGCCCGAGGGCCGGGCATGATCTTCATCGTCCCCTGCATCGACACCTACCGCAAGATCGACCTCCGAGTCGTCTCCTACGCCGTCCCGCCTCAGGAAATCCTCTCCAAGGCTTCCTCTCCCCACATCTCATCCCCTTGAAGGATTGGGTTGAAGAGAGAGATGGCTTGAAGGACTCAGTGACAGTGTCCGTGGACGCCGTGGTGTACTTCCGAACCTCGGACCCCATCGCGAGCGTGAACAACGTGGACGATGCCATCTACTCCACCAAGCTCCTGGCTCAGACCACCCTTCGTAATGCCCTAGGTACACATATACACCAGCATGAACCCCCCTCCAAAAACACCAAGACTGAGACGATGCCACTGCCAGGTATGAAAACGCTGTCGGAGATGTTGACGGAGCGAGAGGCCATCGCCCAGCTGACGGAGACCATCCTGGACGAGGGCACGGAGCACTGGGGCATCAAGGTCCCTCCTTCTCCCTCCCTCCAGGGGCTAGAGAAGAGGTTGAAGAGGAGGATGGTGTGTAGGTGGAGCGGGTGGAGGTGAAGGACATCCGTCTGCCGCAGCAGCTCACGCGCGCCATGGCGGCGGAGGCCGAGGCTGCCCGCGAGGCCCGCGCCAAGGTCGTGGCTGCCGAGGGAGAGCAGAAGGCCTCCAGGTATTCTTTCTTTTCCATGTGTCTGAGCATTGCCTTCAGGGTATATGGATTGAAGGGCGTTGAAAGAGGCGGCGGAGGTGATTGCGGAGTGTCCCGTGGCCCTGCAGCTGAGGCACCTTCAGGTAAATACACCTCCACTCTCTGCCTGTGGAGGGTGAGGAGAGGAATGGCTGGGCTCTAGGCTCTGAGCGGGATCGCGGCGGAGCACAACTCCACCATCGTCTTCCCCGTCCCCATCGACATCATCGGCGCTTTCATGAACAAGAACAGCGGCGGCAGCGGCAAGGACAAGAACCAGTGAGCCCCTCTGCTCCATCCCCTCTACCCATCCACTTGCACAGTCACTGCCTCATATTTCGCCCCCCCCCTCTTTTTTGCTCCCTCTTTCTCATCATCCCTTAAAAGTTTCCTGGTCCTTCGACGCCCTCTCACTTTCGCATCTCTCGCCTCCAAAAAAATATTCTGCTCCCTGCCGTATTCTAAAGCAGCATTTGAGAGAGTCGCTCCCTGAAGGCCTAACGTGATGGATGATGGATGCCATATTTGTGTACAGTGCAAGCCATACAGATTCCTGGCGCCCCATTCGCCAATCGCTTTCAATCTGTCCGTGAGTTCAGAAGGCTTTAGTTCCCTGACTTTTCAAATCGGCTTTGGTCGTCAGCTTTAACTCAGAATCAAATTTATACTTCTCGGATTAGCTGCAATGGAAACTTGTTTACGGTTTAGCTAGAAATCAGGTTTTGACATCTTCTGATTGATAAATCTAGTCGGCAATTCATGTGGCTGCCCTAGTATATGTCGCGCTGAACTGGATATATTGATGTGATGTTTTGAATCCTTTCTTTTTTCTTTGCTCTTTTTTCGCAACTAACTCATGTTGCTGTGTGTGAAGTAAAGCCAAAGAGAATAAATAACGGCTGAACACTGATTTTGACAAAATAGAACGAAGTAGAGAAATTATTTGCTAGCATGGCATTCATATAATTTCTACCGGGTGCGCCGTGCAAGTTTTGACAAAGTTTAGACCTCAATTACTCAGGTCCAAAATAAGTTAAATAACTGAAATTTTAACACAACATACTCCTAAGCTTCCTTAAAGAAACCATAAATTTTCATTAAATTGCGATCATTCCTTCTAGAGTTATAGGCCTTTAAGTGTGGGCAGCGCAAATTTTGCCTGTTTACCCTGTAATTACAAAATTTGGGACACATTTTGGACTCCATTTCATAGGCCCAAAGAATCAATGATTGCTCAAATAGAAGACCAACATAAGCTAAAGGGGATATGCAAAGCCATTGAATGCATTGCCGTTTTTATGGTTGTACATATTGCTTAAAACATTGCATATATTGGAGCTAATTTCTGAAAATTCGCTGATGGACACAACAGCGGTTTTTAGGATTTTTGACAATTACATTAAATTTTACTATGGGCTCCAGAAAAAATCCGAGATGCTTCCAAATTTCCATAGTTATTGTTCATACAATTGGCAAATTTGTGTATTATTGTGAGCCCATCATGTTTGGCTGGACCTGAGAAATTAGCAAAATACTGTAATTACAGGGTTAACGGGCAAAATTGGGGTTGCCCTCACATAAAGGGCTATAACTCTAGAAGAAATAATTCAAATTTAATAAAAATTTATAGGTTCTTTAAGGAAGCTTAGATGTATAGTGTGTTAAAATTTCAAGCATGTAACTTATTTTGATCCTGACTTATGAAGGTCTAAATTTTGTCAAAACTTGCGCGGCGCACCCGGTACTGCTCGATTTATTCAAATTGAAGGAGTTTATTACATGGAAATGGGGGTAAATGATTGGTTGACCAGTTGATACCAGTTGACCAGCTGATACTTATCAGCTGATTAGTCCACACATTAGTACGGGTTGTTCTTATGGGCACAAAAAGATTGGTTCTCCATTGGAATCGGGCTATTTTATTTAAAGAGAAAGCATTCAAAACGATAAACCGATCAATTTGGTCATTGGCCTGGCGCGAGGGAGCAAAGCGACCGTCAGCGCCCAGGCCTCTTTTCGACCCAGGTGTATGTTTTAGGGTTAATGCTAGATCTTGAAATTGATAAGGGTTTTTCTCATGACATACGAATTCAATCGCTCTGATTCTTTTTTCATTGGAAAGAGCATCCTCGATTAGTCTGTACTCGCGAGAAACTGCCATAAAGTTTACAATTTGGTGTAGAAAAATGCAAAACAAAGTGCTGTCCGAGCCTCGCTCCCTCTGCGCCCCCTGCCCCTGCTTGTTTTGGGGGGGGGTTTTTTTTTCCCCCCCCCCCCTTCCCTCCTTGGCTTGTTTTTTTTAAACTGCCAGTAGCGGGGGCTTCAATTTGACCAGTTTAGCATAGGCACCAGTGGTGTAGTGGTGTAGAGCGGACCGGTGGCTGGTTGAAACTGGCAGGTTCGAATCCTTCTCGTGAATAAAGGGTTTTTTTTTTTTTTTTGTATATTTGAAGTTGAGGAAAATAACTGGTACCATCGGCAAGCCAAAAGTAAAGATATTTTCTCCTGAAAACCGATTCCCTCGAGTTAATTTTTTTTTGCATGATTATTCATTTTCCCAACTTTTCGTTTTTTTTAGCTAAATGGTGTCTTATTCGTTTATGCAAAAAAAAACAACAATTAGAAGAAAAAAATTGAAACAAGTCTTTTGTATGTTTAAAGTTGAGGAAATAAATGGTACCATCGGCAAGCCGAAAGTAAGCTCTTTTCTCCCAAAAAAAAACAAATGCCCCGAGTGTACCGGCAAGTAAAGTCAAGGAAATTTCCCTACTACGAGTGGAATCTGCTGTGTCACCTGTATTTTGTGCTCTTGCTGCGCGCGTGGTGCGGGTTGGTGTGGGGGTTTTTTTTTTTCGGCGGGGTTGTTTTTTTGGAGAAGGCTTTTTGGCTTGCGTGGTTTTTTTTTTGCGCGTTCTGGGCGGGCGATTTTGGATGCGCTGGTGTGGGGCTGGCTCTTGCGTGTGGTTTGTGTGGGTTTCTTTTTCGGGTTTTTTTTGGCTTTTTCGCTTCTGTTTTTCTTTTTCGTTTTGGGGGGTTTCGTTGTCCGTGGGCTTTTGTTGGTTTTCCCTCCCTCTTACCGTAGTGCAGAGGAGGGGAGAAGATCTGTCCCCAGCGTTCCCTCGTGTGGGATCTTGTTGGCTTTGGGTTTGGGAAAGAGCTTCTTGGCTTGCGTGGTCCTTTTCTTTTTGCCCTTCTACGGCTTTTCCTGCTCTCTCAGGGGCTCTTGGCGCGAGCGAATGGCCCAGACGTCTGCCTCTGCTCCCCACATCACTCCACCGCTACACTCCTTATAGCTCGCCGCACCTCCCTTGTCAAATTAATTCTTGAGTGCATTAGCTATTCCCATTGCCGTGGTGCTTTGATTGATGAATAGGCGAAGGGGTTGTAGAGAAAAGTAGAAGGGAAGGGAGTGTGGAGAGGAATGAGCAGCGAGAGTAAGGCGATGGAGGAAGGGGTGGCGATGGACCCGAAGTACGAGGTGGACGCCCCCCGCTACTACGACTTCCTCAGCATCGGCGTGGCAGACGCCGACCGATCTCGCGGCGACTCCTGGTTCGACGATCGCGCCGGAGGTCTCTCCTCTTTCACCTTATCTTCCACCTCCTCCATCCTCCTTCTTTCCAGATGAGCTGGTCGGTGAAGAGTTTCACGGAGGCATCGAGGCCAACTTCATTCCCCCGCCCGATCCCCAGGTTTCTTTCTATTCCTCATTTTGACCCTTGTTCATCTGTGACAAAATAGTCAATATCTATGATTGCATCAGCTGCAAAATTCTAGACTCCTGCTGCAAATGGAGGGAGGTATTGCAGACGACGAAAGGGGACGAGGTGTCGCCGAGCACGGACTACGTGACGCCGCAGACGAGCATCGGCGAGGCGCCCTTCGCCACCCCAGCCACCTCTCTCCGCCCTCCCGCCCCGCCCTCCCCGCCCGGCACCGAGGAGGAGCTCTGTCGCAACGTCGCCAAGCTCCTCGCACCCCCCGAACCAGCCGCACCTCTCACCCTCAACTCCGTACCCCTTAATCGCCCCTTTTTCTCCCCATCTCCTCATCCAATCCGCTTTGAGGAGTCGACTGGCACTGAGCTGGTAGCGGTGGAGGCAGTGCCCGAGCTCCCCTCAGCTCCGGCAGAACAGCCATCGGTGGCCCAGCAGGCGGCCAAGCCCTCCAAGTCCTCTGCCCTCCCAGTCAAAGCCATTCCGGTTCCTTCCCCCATTGATCCACAGGGCAGCTAGAAACCGATTGCATCACTCCAGAAAGCCAAGCCATCCGTGGCTGCTGCAAAGACGAGCTCTGCTCCGTCGACGAAGCCCAAGACGACGACGGGTGTGGCCGGGAAGACGACGCAGGGCAAGCCCTCCACTCTGCCCCTCAAAGCAGCCTCCGACCTCAAGAGCCGCATGGAGGCCCGTCTCAATAAGTGTACGCCCCTCCTTCCCCCTCCCTCTCCTCCTCACCTCAGCAGTATGTCTGTGCGCCTGTCCAGTGCGAGAGCAGAAGCGAGCCGAGGCAGAGAAAGCCGGCGTCCTCCGCAAGCCGCCCACAGAAGCTGCCAAGGCCCCGGCCACCCTCAAACCGCCCTCGCCTCGGTCCCATTCATCCTCCTCCCCTGCTCCCTTCCTTCTAGTGCTCTGTCCTGCTGCAGGTGCATTCGCAAAGAGTCCATCGAGCGTCTCTCGCGCCCCAAGAATCGAGGCCCGCCAGCCGCCAAGCCACCGCAGCCAAGGACCAACAACCTCCTGCAGCCACAGCGCGG
>JASANA010009563.1:0-10792 GCA_030248095.1 Ptycholaimellus sp. GST1_10 | reverse complement strand
CTCATCCAGCGCCTGAATGCTGGCCTTCATTCGCGCCGATACCTTTTCCGCCTCATAGTGGCAATAGATCATGGCTTCTGAGCGATTATCCGCCATCCTCCCAGCGTCCTCTTCGCTCTCTCGCGCACTGAGGTGCTGGGATTATTTCGCAGCGTGCGGGAGGAGGCTGTGTTTTGCACAGTTGTGAGTTATGCATGGGCGGAGTCGATGGGCGGAGTCGATGGGCGGAGTCGCTACTCCACGCACCGTAATCGGATGGTGCTGAAAAGACCAGACGGAGCTCGCTTCTCCATCTACCTGCAGCGCTGACGCCCCTACAAGAACAGAGCCAACTATGAAACAGCAACTGCTAGGCCGCACAGCTAACCATTCTTTAATTTTTCCTTCTTCTAATCTGTCCTGACCATAGTGAGGACCGCACCAAGTCCATAGGGTAGACATTCTTGTAGGACTTGGTATTTTCTTTATTCTTTCACCAAATAGCTATTACTTTTGATCAAAAACATGGCATTCTCCTACCTTTTCAGCATTTAGCCTGTCACTTGCTGTACCCGTGATCAAATATGCTTCTTCGCCATTTTTACCACGCAATTGAAATTTTTTTCTTTTCACGCTGGCAACATATTTCCTCATCATCTACTTTACCATGCCAAAAATTGCAAAAATTGCTCCAAATTTTTGCATCCCTTTATCGATAAACGGCGCTTTTCTTTCACATTTCGTAATAATCACATGGTCACTTTGTCCTGACCACCACTTTGTCCTGACCACAATATCTTGTAAGCTCATTTGGCAAATTAGATTTCGTTAATGACGTTAAACTCCAGTGCCTACAGCAGAAGCATCATCCCCGTGATTGATTAGTCCAAGTTAGACAAACGTTAACTTGGACTATCTACTTCTCATCAACAAGGTCCCATTTGCCTGAGTTTTCAAAAATCCCACAAATAAGGCTCATTTTGCCCATATGATAATAGACTCACCTCCAAGTTCAGCATTCAGAAATCTATATGGACCATCTCGAGGCGGGGTCGCAAGTTGTTACATCCCCGAATGTTTCACCAAGAACACTTAACCACACTAGAAACCCGTGCATCGATGTTTCCAACAGACTCACGACACTGAAATCAAAAGCTATGAATCGGTTGACTGGATGACGTATTGTAAGCTTAGGCTGCTTTAGTCCTTTCAGAGGCTCCATACGTCCATACGTTGCTTTGTTACTCTGGCATCTGAACGTACGGCAGCGTGGAACTTAAAATAGCTGGCCATTGTGCTAGAATATTGATTAATTCAGCTACGATAGGGCTGTAGTGCCTAAGCCTGATTACTGGTTGAGAATCAGCAGGAGTTTTTACAGTCTGTGTGAAACATCAGGCCTAGATGTGGAAAATATGAACATCGTCTAAATGTATGCCGGATTCTTAGTCAGAAAATCAGCAGCTGGCCGAGGCTCATATCCAGCTTGCTGCATCAGACAGAGCAAGGCAATGATGAAGAATGTCCAGGAGCAGGAGAATTACTGGTTGAGAATAAGCAGGAGTTTTTGCAGTATGTGTGAAACATCCAGAATCCGAATTCCAAGTCCGACGGGTGCTTAGTAGGATGCCAAACGCCGCTAGATTGAACCAACTCGAAGCAATACGTATGATTTATTCATTCGTATTGCTAACAAATGTTATTTTTCCACAAAAAATGGCTAAGTTTCTGTATCAGGTAAAATTGTAATGGATAACAATTTAAGTTGATGCAGATGGTGACAATTTCTTTCCTCAGAAACACATAAGCTTTTTGTGTAAAACAAAATGAGTTCTGGAACAATTTCGACAGAATTCATTTTCTACTATACTTCTATTTTCTTTCCCTCAGAACAGCGTAAAGCTTAGTTGATCAAATTAACTTCTGGAATTAATCCGATAGAAGTTATTTTTGACTAAGAATGCATTCTTTTGCCTTCCGCACAATTCTAATCAGTGTCAGCAGCATTTAGCTTATTTTCAGTAAAAAAATAGCCAAATTGCCATTGCTTTTCAAAATTGGGGCAGGCAGTGGTGGGCTGGGCGGCGGGTGGGCCGTGGGGTGGGGGCTGGGCGGCAGAGAGACGGGGCACGGGATGGGGTCCAGCACTCGCTGGATGCACACTGGGTCCTGCCTGAGCTGTGTTGCCGATGGCACTTGATCCAGCATGAGGCATCCCCATTTCTTCCAGGCAGTTGACTTCCTTCTCGACAATGGCTAGGAGGGCTGCCAGGCGGGCAGGCTCCCCCTTGTTGATGAGAAGTCATCCTGGAGGAGAAGGAGACCTAGTGGGAGCCGTCAACGTCTGCTCATGGGGTGCCCTGTTGGGGAAGGGCATCTTGGACTGGGCCAGAATGGAGCAGTCTCTTCCAAGGAGAGGAGTTGAGGGCAGCAGAGGAGGAGTGAAGGTGGGTGACTGAGAAATCCAGCAAAGCTGAGTCCTCCCTCCTCCAGTAGGCAGAGCCTATTTGGGGGAGGGGGGCAGCCAGGAGGGCAGGGCCTCTTCTTATGCATGGATCCGGGGGATTGAGGGGGGCAGGGGAGGTGGGCTGGTCAGCGCAGGGGGTGGGTTGGAGTAGACTGGATGTTGGCCTCTGGGGGGCCACAGTTTAATGCAGGCCTAGGCGGTGCTTTTGCATCCGCACAGAGGGGCTATCTCTGGATCTCTGCACCCTGGCCTCCAGAGGAGGGGCAGAGGCAGGGGGGAGGGATAGTGAGTAGAGAAGGCGGTGATGAAGAGAGGGTAATGGCAGGGCAGTAGAGGGTAGGTGCGTTGACAAATGGCCATGTTTACAATCCCATAGCCTCCAGAGGTGTCTGGGGCAAGGCTAAACTTGGGTCATTAATCGCAAAGAGGGGGCTGTTGCAGGTCAGAATTTTGCAGGGGGGTTGACTGCACTTGCCGCTTGTGCTTGGACTGCTATCTTCCAGACTCCATCTGGGAAACAGGGGCAGAACACTGGCCCATCAGCTGCATTTACACTGCCTATCTTTGCCTTCCCTGCTGCCGTTGCAGTTCAGGGCCAGGGCAGTAGCCTTCCAGAAAGGCATGCAACAAAGATCTGTACATGGAGATAGTACTCCCCATCAAATACAAGGGTGGCTTGGTGGCATTTCAGGCCAGCCCACATGCCTTCAGAGAAGGCCCAGAAACAGATATGCATCTGGCATAGTGGTTGCTCAGTCCACTTGGCTTGCCAGGGCTAATGCACAAACGTGGCTCAATAAGAGTTCCAATGCTAAGCATTCTCTTTTACTCTAGCATAGATTTATGCATCAATCAATCACAATTGATCCAGCAGAGAAAGAGTTGCAGACAAGATAAAGTTTGCCGTAACTAAATTCACAAACATCACAAAAACTTGCTTTGCTAAATGAATAGTAATGAGGCATAACTCTGCCACAATTGTTTATTGGCTGAGTTAGACTAGATGAAAGATTGGAGAGGCTTTTCTAGGCGTCATTGTGCATGGCCTGGAGGAATAGGTGGCACTTTTAGGCCCAGACTTTCTGCTCTTGGCCATTGTTGGCCTGAGGCAGAGGGCGGAAGGACAGAGGCTCTCCTCACTGTCACTCCACCTCCAAGCAGAACTTTTTAGGTTTTGCCAGGAGCCTTCTTAAAGGACTTTAAATTCCGACACTATAAGCATCAGAATTGCTCTTTTCTGCATCATTCGCATTTAGAGACTTAGGATTTATGGCAACGAGAAGGTGCTATAAACTGTTTAAGTTTATTGCGTACAATCTCTGACTAATAGGAGAAGGGGCAGATTGTTCTGCTGGGTACCCTAGCTCCTGCCCAGGGGCAAAGGGGACCTCAAGGAGGTCTATGTGCCCTGGGATTAGGCCATAAATCAGGTGGAGAATTCTGCAAAGGGTTGCTCAACAATGAACTTTGGCTTGGCCAATGTTCAAGGGTAGCAACAAGTAAGCGCTTCTTATTAGGTAGTCTGTAAAAGGCCGACTCTTGCTCTCTATTTGCCGCTGGCCAATCTTATGAAAGGCGGCAGAAAATATTGAGACTAAGAGCAGACAAGTTTCAAATTTGCTAATCGGCAAGCTGAAAGCAATAATGAAACTTTGTCAGTCACTTTTCAATGCATCTTGCCGTAAGGCTCAGGGATTGAAAAGGAGTGAGGAGTGAAGAGTAGTGCAGGGTGATGGCAGACTACTGAAGGGCGTAGTTGGCGTTGGTGATGGCGTGGCTGGGCATGGAGTAGAGGTGCTAGCAGTAGACAATGGATAGGAGGCAGCAGATCATCAGCATGGCCATGGGTGTTTCCACTCATGAACCACTCCATGTCTGTGACCATAAAAAGGGATGTGCTGCACAGGAGCACATCTGAGTCCCTTTTGGTTGCATTTCCACTGGGTGTGTGGGGAGCAGAGTTGGGCAGAAGCTATTATCAGATATAGGCAGTTACAACCGGAAGAAGGCTGGAAGTTAGTAGGAAACAGGAGAGGAAGGGCAGGACCATCACCACTACATTCTAACACAACTGAGGAGGCCTGCCACAGGGCAGACCCCTCCACCACATTACAATGGAACCTAGATCTGGTACCAAAGGACTCATGAGTCTGCACACAGCCCAGATGCCGACTCCATGACGGCAACGCTCAGACAGTGGTCCCCACCTGCACCATCGGCCATGGCCCTCATCCCTTTGCTGGCCAGGCCTCCATCGCCGATTCCTGCCAAGAGATCTGGCCTTCGGGATAAGAGCCTCCTCAAACGGCCTTCCCACCTCCTCGAAGTCTGAAGGCCAGACCCCTTCGCCCTGTCTCTCCCCCTTCCGCCACCGCCGTCCTTTGCTGCTGCCCCTTCGCTCTTCTCCATTGCCTCTGCCATCCCTGCTGCCCCCTTCCCCTTCCACCTCTGCCCCCTGTGATTTCTCCGCTGTGATACCTGGTGATCAGCCTCAGCTTTCGCACATGCGTCCCTAGGGTTCTTTCTTTGGGGTTAGATCTTCCATGCATATCATGTAAGTTCTTAGGGTAGGTGTAGGGTGCATGACTCCTGTCTGGAGCGTAGCCGTAACAAGGCAGCTCAAGCACCCTGCATCTAGCTCTGAGATCAGTCTCTACCCTTGCTTCCTCCCAGGATAAATCTGCTCCCTCTCTGCCCATGTAACAACACACCAGATCTCTACAGTCCTCACCACCTAAAGCTGAGGAATCTGCTCATCACAGAGTTCTCAGATTCTGGATGGGGGATAGAAGGTGGACAAGCAGCGCCAAGACTCCCACAGATCCTGATCATCCTCTGCCTGATCATGGTCTTGCTCACGCTTGCCCCTGCCTCACACTACCATGGGCTGCTAAACACTGCCTGGCCCTCAGGTTGCCCGATTAACCCAACCTCACTCTCAATGATTCTCCCCAGAACATTGTCCACAAAGAGTGTCAGTGTTTAACGTAGAAGTTGGCTGAGGAGAGAAGAAATGGATGGGCAGAGGCACTGCAGCCGCAGCATCGTTCGTCGCCTCTGGGACTAAGAACGGCAACTCCAAGGCCTTCCCTTAGCCCCCCTCCCCACCCTCCACATTGCTGCCTCACCCTGGCACGTCCTTTTCATGCCCCTTCTGTTTCTTTCCTTTGCTGCGTCCCTGGAAAGAAACACTGTGAAACGGCCAAGAACCACACCGCAGACTGCAGCAAGCTATTGACTGGCATCAAGGGAGGGCTAGGAGCAAGAAAGAAAATGCCAAAAAGCATCAAACACCCGCATCTCAAGCAGGGCTGAGCAAGTGTCAAGCAATGGCTTCTTCCACAAAACTGGAAAGAATGAGGGCTGGCAAGCTTTTGACAAAGAGAGAGCATTCGACCTTTCTCAGTAATCACCATCCACACAATTTTCTCTCTCTGCTACATGACAATCGACTCAACTTAGAACACTGCCATTCCCTTTTTGAACTTCCATTCAAATAGGCATCAAAGTTCTCAATTTGCAGCAGAATGAGGTTGGTTGACAAATTGTAGCTGAAAGAAAGAACAACAGCTGGATGTGTCTCTGAGTACGCAAAGCACCTGACGGACACCAGAAGAACAATGGCCATCATGGTCATGGGGTATATTACAATTCCGGAACAGTTCTGGTTCCGGAACAGTAGGAACAGTTCCGCGGAACAGTAGGAACATTTTCAAAACCAAATGTTGTCATCCAAATGTACATGGATGTCTTATCTAATGGCTTGCTCTTTTTAGCCCAATAAAGGCTGAACCTGCAGAATCGGTTAAACGTTTTTTTGACATTTTAGTGCCTCCTACATGATGTTTTAAGTAGAAAAACCAAATTTTGGTTCCAAACAGTACCAATCAAAAAAATTTGTCAAAAATGGAAAAAATTGATTCCTACTGTTACTACTGTTCCTACTGTTCCGTGGAACTGTTCCTACTGTTCCAGGACCGGAACTATTCCGGAATTGTAATATTCGGCATGGCATCTCCATCTTCAACTGCACCGACTGCAAGAACACCTTCGACATCATCGACAAGCTGGACTGCAATTGCTGCAGACAACCCTACTGTGCCGCCTGCACTTGAGGAGAACTGAACCGGATTCTGGGCCAGAGGGACGCCGAGCTTGTGTTGATGGTGTGCCACCCCCCTGAACGCCAGCTCTGCCTCCTACCAGTGCCCGGACTGCCACCCCATCAGCGACCACTCCTGCTGCAACTTCATGGAGCAGCTCGTCACCCAAGGAGTATTCTACCCCAAGAACCTGGCTACCTTGCTCGCCAAAGAGAAAGATGAGCACAAGAAACCCTTCCTTGCCCTCTGCGATGACCTTTAAAGGAGCCCTGCAACTTCTTGGGCTATGACAAAAGTCATCCGCCACCAACCATTTTCCCCATCAATGCCACTCAGGACAATGCCCCCCTCATGGACGTCGGCTACACCTCCAGTGATGGAGCCTCAGTCATGCCCATGGACAGTCTGCCCATCAATGGTGAAAACACCAGATGCCAGAACAGTGGCCATGGGATGACAGGAAATCAAGCACAGACAGAAGCCCATCACCAGGCCTACATCAACCTGAACCTCGTCTCCAAGGCCATCATCATCACCAAAGCCCAACTGAACCTTCTGTCACCCAACAACCCCAGATGACCAGCCATGGAACGACAATATCTGAGACTGCTCAGCAAGAGGGAAGATCTGCAAGCGAAAGCAGATGCCGAGGCAACGGCCAGCCTTGGCAGCGCAGCAGAGTGACTACTCAACATCGACAGCCCAACGAAAATGGCGCTCCAGAACCCCTTCCCCTTCCTTTATCCTTCCATACCAGCACCCATACACTGGCCCTGGTCATGGCGTGGCTGGGGGAAAGAGCGCAGTACCTGGCGCAGTAGCCAGTACACTCTGTCCACCATACCAACTGAAGTAACACAGTGACGGAATCTTCACAGAACAAGCCCTCAGTGGTGCTCACAGCATTGGCATAAGGCCAGCTGGTTCCCCTTCCACCACCCCCACACCAACTACCTGACCTACTACAAGGACCTCCCCCAGTCCAGCCCCCAGGAGCCGTGAACATGATGGGGAACATGCTGCCGGCAGGCTACCAGTCTATGGTAGACTCTGGGGCAGTAGAGTGACAGGTGGTTCCTGGAAGCCTTTCCATCATTGGCCTATGATGCACCCTGACCTTCCCACAGCCAGCACCAACATACACGGAGTGAGCTGGAGTGACGGCGCCAAGGGCCCAGTCCACAACATGGACCTTCCTCCACCCAGGCCCTAACGGGAATGCCGTTGTCATCTACCCACCACAGCCCCTTGCACCATCCGCCCATCAACCAAGAACCTTCCTTCCGCACCCAGCATATCCTTTGTTTCCAAGGCAAAGGTCATCTCTTCCTCAGCGCCCCCATCTCCCACACCCCAACTCCCCGACAACCTTCGTTGCCCCTTCCAGAACTACAGCTCCCCCTTTCTAGTCATGGAGCCCAACGACTCAGTCTCCAACCTATTCAGCAATCTACCAAGGCAAACAACAACCCCATTGGCCCTTTCTGTAACGTAGTGTTGCTTGTAGCCTAGATCCGAGGTCCCGTCCTCTGCCTGGTCTAGCCCTCCAAGTGTGATTTCCCAACCTTAGCCTCTCTTGTCAACCACGGAGCGCTGTGGTGGTTCCAAACCAGTTTCCTACGACATTGACGTTTGCAGCCTGGTCTCTCATTAAGACAGTCTTTTTAAGAGGTGTGAGAATTGGAGGCACAAATATTTTTGACCCCTATTTTTTATGATTGGATCTGAAAAAGAGGTCAATTTTGTACTACCGGGTGGTCCTCCCAAAATTTGACAAAATTTGAAAAGCAAAATATCTCAAGCCCATTAAAAGTTAGAGAGTTGAAAGTTTTACGGAAAGTAAGTCCAATCGTGTTTAGTTTGTGTATAAATTTGCGGATTGTTTCAATCAGCCAAACTAGAGAAATAGTTGCTTTAGTAAAATCACTCAATAAATCAATATTTTAACAATTTGAACATTTTACTAACATTTAAGACATGATATCTCTGGCCCAGTAAGAGCTTTTGAACTCAAAATTTAACACGAATTGTATCTAAGGGTGGTGTACATATCTACAAAGTTTCAACTTTCTAGGTACTTTGACAAAAAGCCTGCAAAGTAAATCAACATGTTGCCCATTCCTGCGCTTTATGGCCAGTCCAGCCAGCCAGTGCTACGGATCCATAAGAATGACTAAAATGTTGCGGCTGACGCCTAGTTTCCCCCCTAATCAAAGTTCCCCCCCCATGGAGGGTTACCGGCCAACCAAGGGGGGACCCCCCCATGAAAGTTTCCCCCCCATGAAGTTTTCCCCCCCTCAAGATTTTACCTACCACACACACCCTGCGCTAACTTGTCCCCTAGTTGATATGGCTCAGCAGTAAATCTAGTTGAAATTAGGTGAAATTGTGTCTTGGGGGGGGGGGGGGAACTAGGCGTCGAAACTCTTGGGGGGGGGGGACTAGTCCTCGATTTCGATGACCAGTTACTACAAGATCTGCACTTCCAGAGGGGAGGGCGCAGTATTTATAGAAAGCAGTGACAGCGGTCCAGTGTTCAAGGTTTCCAACATTTACGTTACACACTAGTGTATCACTTGGTATATTACAGGGGGGGGTAAAATTAAACCCCCCTCCCCCTAATTTTAAACTTTATAATTTCCTCCCCCCTATTTTGTATAAACACGTTTTGTCACAGCAAAACGTGTTTATACAGGCTTCACACTTAACATCAAAAAAATTACATGTATATATATATGTACAGGTATATCTAGCACTTTTGGGAAAAAAAAATAAAAAAACGAGGCACGAGTTTTTTTATTTTTTTTCCCAAAAGTGTTAGATATATATGCGTAAGTCTAGGGATGGAAAAAATGAGCGAAGCGAATTTTTTCCATTCCACTGACTGGCATGGGCTTCATTATTTATTTACCTATATATATTTTTTCATTAGTTTTTATATTAATATATATCTAACACTTTTGGGTAAAACAGGTACGAAGTGTTACCCAAGAGTGTTAGATATGTTTGCTGAAAACTTTGCAGGTGGACGCCAAAGTTTTCAGCAAACGGCTACATAATATATATCTTACAATTCTTAAAGCCGCCAGGGGAATGGAAAAAAAGAGCGAAGCGATTTTTGTTCATTTCGCGGGGGGCTTGGCTGCCTTCATTTTTCCACTGCATTGTGGAAAAAATGAACATCGCGAAGTTTTTTCCACAATGACATGGAAAAATTATATGCAACCAGAGCTTTTCCGCACTTTGTGCAGCTTGATAGAACGGAGCAAAGCAAAGTTCTATCAAGCTGCGCAAAGCGTGGAAAAGCTCCAGTATATATCATTTACAAGTTACTTTTCCGCACTTTGCGCTGTCTGTTGGAACGGAGAGCAAAGCAACATTCTATCAAGCTGCGCAAAGTGTGGGAAAAGCTCCAGTATATATCATTTACAAGTTACTTTTCCGCGCTTTGTGCTGTCTGTTGGAACGGAGAGCAAAGCAACGTTCTATCAAGCTGTGCAAAGCGCGGGAAAAGCTCCAGTATATATCATTTACAAGTTACTTTTCCGCACTTTGCGCTGTCTGTTGGAACGGAGAGCAAAGCAACATTCTATCAAGCTGCGCAAAGTGTGGGAAAAGCTCCAGTATATATCATTTACAAGTTACTTTTCCGCGCTTTGTGCTGTCTGTTGGAACGGAGAGCAAAGCAACGTTCTATCAAGCTGTGCAAAGCGCGGGAAAAGCTCCAGTATATATCATTTACAAGTTACTTTTCCGCACTTTGCACTGTCTGTTGGAACGGAGAGCAAAGCAACATTCTATCAAGCTGCGCAAAGTGTGGGAAAAGCTCCAGTATATATCATTTACAAGTTACTTTTCCGCGCTTTGTGCTGTCTGTTGGAACGGAGAGCAAAGCAACGTTCTATCAAGCTGTGCAAAGCGCGGGAAAAGCTCCAGTATATATCATTTACAAGTTACTTTTCCGCACTTTGCGCTGTCTGTTGGAACGGAGAGCAAAGCAACATTCTATCAAGCTGCGCAAAGTGTGGGAAAAGCTCCAGTATATATCATTTACAAGTTACTTTTCCGCGCTTTGTGCTGTCTGTTGGAACGGAGAGCAAAGCAACGTTCTATCAAGCTGTGCAAAGCGCGGGAAAAGCTCCAGTATATATCATTTACAAGTTACTTTTCAGCGCTTTGCGCTGTTTGTTCAAATGGAGAGCAAAAGCAAAGTTCTATCAAGCTGCGCAAAGTGTGGGAAAAG
>JASANA010009560.1:0-111741 GCA_030248095.1 Ptycholaimellus sp. GST1_10 | reverse complement strand
CTCTGCACGCCTGCAGCGGCAACCTATTTTGGGGCAGGTAAATACTAAATGCTGCTGCCTGCCTTCCTGAGGGGGGAAATGTCGGTGTGCAGAGAAAAGACTAAATGCTCACTTTTGCCTGCTCTAATGCCCCGCGAAATTGCGTGCGTCTGCCCTCTTAGGGGGGGGTTATATGTTGTGCCTCCGTCCCCGCCCGCCGTCTCCTGGCCCTGTCCAACGCCTTGCTCCACAACATCCGCGCCTGGAACGCCAGCCTTCGCCACTCCTCAGTTCTCGCCTTCGCGCGTCTACGCCTTTCATGTCTCAATCGCGTCTGTGCATGACACTTCTCTTTCTTTGGCCGCAGCTGCGATTTGGGCGAATGGTTGGGTGAAGATTGGATGTCCTGGGCGATGGAGGAGGCGCAGGAGGAAGTGGAGGAAGAGGAGGCCCACCATATTGTCAACATTGGCGACGATGCGGAGGAGGAGGATGTGGAGAACAGCAACGCCCTCGCTCTCCTCACCACGGAAACCCCGCATAGCCTTCTGCTGTCGGAACAAGATGCCTCCTACGATGCGTTTGCTTCTGCCTAAATTTAATTTACTTATGCCAATGAAAATTAATTTTTTGCAGATTTTTATACTGGCGGCAGGAGCTGGATGATGTTTCTCTGAAAGAGCTACGGCAAGAGCGCTCCTGCAACACCAACTCCGCCTCTACGCAAAGCCGCGCCTCCACAGTCCTCGAGATCTCTCTCAGTTTCTTGCCTGCTTAGTTTCTCAGCGAAGTGAGTAGAAATTGTTTTGACAGGTGGTGAGAGTCTGTTCAACCTGTCCTGCCCACCTTTGCTAAACGGGGCGACAGAGCAAGTAGGCCGGATTTCCAACCTCTACCTCCCGCAAGCACCGGAGGGGCTGGAGGAAGCGGATAGCCTGACCATCTCCACAGCAGCCTCCTTCACCTCTTTCATGAGCATGGAGCAGGATGTGTTCGAGGAAAGCCAGGAGGACGAGGAGGAGGAAGAGAAGCAGGCGAGCCAAGTGAGCAGCTTCAGCAGTCTGGAAGAAAGGGAGAAGCTCCTGCACGAGGAAGAAGGGCTGGTGGAATGCTGCGAGAAGGAGGTGCCGATATCCGGATCCGTCTCCGCCCTCTTCAACAGCTTCAACGGCTCCCTCATTGGCCCCAGCACCTCCTACTGGCACCTTGAGTCTGAAGCTTGAGTTTTTATATCTTTATTTCTAGGGCCTCTTTTATTTATAGTTTACGTGATATTTTCTGTTGGCTTTCATTAATGTTTTCTTTTTTTCTTGTGATTCGATTTTATTGAGCGAATTTTATGTGATTTGAGATAAAAATTGTGTTTCATGCAGAAAATGGTTTACAAGAAATAAACTTGTGAGGTTAGTTGTAAACATGGAAATAACTTCATATGTTCACTGACAGTTAAAAATGAAATTTCATTTGACGCTAGGTGCTAGAGCAAAAGGCGAAGTCAAATCGCTATCTTTATGGGCCGATGAGACGACATTCAATTTTTGATTCCACTATCGCATCGTTTTTTGTTCTATTCCTTTTGTTAATTTGTTCAGCAGCATTCCTTCTAGCTGGGATCATAAAACTGCGCAGATATCGGCTGCGTTGTCTTCAATCTTACTTCTGTCTATAAAACATGGATTTGATAAATGATGATACCGCCATTTTGAAAGTCCATCTCAGTGCTATTTTTGCGGCCAAAAACGGTTTCTCAACTGATCTTCAAGGTGCTAAAAATGCTTATTTAAGAGGGCGAAATCGCAAAGGCAATTGGCACGCTCTTGACGGACTTGAGAAAACTTGAAGATGCGAGGGTATGTTTCGGCGATTCCGAGCAGGAGTTGGTCGGCAAAGCTCTTCAGGCAGGCTTTCAATTGCTAAGCATTGGAATGAAGGGAAGAAAGTTTGGGCATCAGGTAGTGACGGTGCTGGGAGTGGTTGGTAGCCTGCCAGCGGGCTCTTGCCAGCCGCTGAAGGAGCGCTTCAAAGCCTCCTCCGCACAGCCCCTGCTCAGCCTTCCAATGCCAGGCGATGCAGCCCTTCTCTCCGAAACTCTCATTCTTCTACACGCCTTCTTTCAGCAACAGCAGCTCAGGTCTCGCTAGCCAAACCTCAGCTATCCGTATGTATGTCCTACCTACTCAGGTTGCTGGTGATACAGGGCCGGCTGCTAAAAAACAAGCATCTTTTTCAATGAGCTATAACTTAATATGTACTGAATATTTTGAGACCAAACTTGACCACCATATACTTATAAAAGCTGCCCACATGGTGTTAAATTTGTGGGCCAAACGGATTAGTTTTAATGGATTTACGATCGTTTTTGTAATATGTGTAATATTATACCTGTTCACTGTAGAAAACTAGAGTTTTGCTCAATTTAATGATTCCAGAGATTCCAGAGTCCTTTCCAGAGATTTGTCTTGATTTTTTTTGGCTTGGACATATGAATACACATACATTAATACTGAAGTTTAATTTCATAAAATGCCGAATCAAAATTGAAAACATATATTTATGAACAAAAATTTCAAGGATTTCTTGGGTTTGCTTGAAATGTTGACTCACATTACAAAAAATGATCATAAATTCACTGCATTGATTTCTTTTGACCCAAAAAATATATCACACATTTGAATACTATAAGAAGCCAATGGTGACAAATTTTCGTCCCTGTGCTACAGCCAGAGGTCGGTGGTGTACCAGGCACACGGAATCCTGGACGGCTTCCGCAACGACTTCGGCAACTGCATGAACGTGTACAGCGTCATGAAGTTCCCGTCTGGAGGGCGCCCATTCCAGACTTCAAAAGGGCGGAAACCTGGACAGCTTCCAGCTCCGCCTCCACGGACGGAAGAAATGGCACTGGACCTACAGCCGCCAAGGGATGCTCTCTGGGACAGCAGTGGAGAGGCATGAAGGGGTGCTGCTCTTCAGCTTTCTGGATAGAGACTTCAATGGCGAAGGAACTAGACTGAACCTCAGACGACCTTACTAGTTCTCACCTTGCGTCGACCTCTCAGCAAGACAGGAGAAAGAACAGTGAGACGCACACAACCACAAGCGTCCACATGTCCATTACCACTCTTCTGACTCTCATTCCGTGAAGAGTGACCTCCCGGCCTTGGCCTACCACCTTCTCAACCTCGTCCGGGATACAGAGATTTCCACTCGTCTGGGGGAACCAGTAGAGTGCGTCTTCTCCTCTCACTCCTGACGGATAGTGAGACCTCCTACTGCCGCCAGAGGGGCTCTAGGATTCCGTTGCTTCTGTCAGCAATGCCACTTTGGTCAGCGAAGAAGTCTTCCGAGCGCAACGTCCTTCAGTCCTCAGGGTTATCCTCGACAACCCTCACCGACCCATTAAGCTAGGCCTGGATGAGTGATGATCATCTACCTCGCTGACGGATGTCTCAATGGCTAAGGAACCAGACTGAGCCCCAAGGACCTCGCCAGTTCCTACCTTCATGTCGACATTTCAGCGAGCTAGAAGAATACATCAATACCTTCTTGTCTCCGAAAGATGGGGAGGCTGGGAATGCGACCGCAGCTCTTACCATTGAGCTATCGACAGCCTTAACTAGGGCTACCCTTCCCGGAACCCTACACCAACCTCACCCAGCAACAGCGAGCCGGAAACAATGACGGCACATGGCTGCAGATTGTTAGACAGCTGCCACTGCGACATGTTCAAGAACACCAGAGTAGACGGAATTATCGGGATGACACCAGTCGCGACAGCACCTCTTCCGCTCCTACATGTGGCTCCGAGGCTCGTAGGATCGATGGCATTGACTGACTTCAGACCTCATTTCTGCAGTCTTTCACTCGCCGAACACCACAATCGCCAGCCTCCCAGCAAGCTCACCCCTTAGGAGCCACGCTGGTGATCAACCTCGTCATCCTGCTACTCGGATGTTGATGCAGCTTCCAAGACCCCTGTGGACGGCTATGACTAGGACCTGCGAGGCCTCTCGAGCTTGCCAGTCTTGTCGCCACTACTATGCTACCAGCTTATGTTTACCCGACAACCACATCGGCTGGCTACACCATTTTCAGCCATCGCGAACCAGGCCCGGCGGGAGGATAGGGTACCCAGACGACTAGACGAACAGAAACAACCCACCGCAGACAAGCGCAAGACACCTTCTGCACTCGACACCCATGCCACCGCCTGCCAGTTCCCTCTCCTACACTCTCAAATGCTTCACCACCCCATCCAGCTGGGATTGAGCCAGAGCGCTGGCCAGGAGGCGGCCTTGAGTGGGCAGGGGATGCTACGAGCTTCTAAAGTGTCCAAGGGGGACTGCCTGCTTTCGGCTAGCGGCCAATTGCTGCCGGTGGTGAACATCAGTCGCTGGTAAGCCTGCGCGAGGGTGAAATGAGGCTGAAATGAGGATACGAAGAGTGAGCAGGGAAGGGCGCGGCGTGGTGGCGCCGGTGACGGAGGCGGGGCGACTGGTGGCTGGTGACCAGGCGGCGGGTTCCTGGCCAGCTGCTATGCACTGGCCGACTCCCACCTCCTTCTTCACGCTTTCGTACAGATCATACACAGGATGACCAGATACTTTGGCCTGCCCTCCGCACTTGTTGGCCAGGCAGAAAGCACCAGCCCTTCCCCCTTATCTGCTTAATCTTTTGGAGCTCGTAGTTTGCCATTGCCCCTGAGCCTTTAGCCTTTCTTTACGCTGCCCTTCGAACTCTTCTCTACTCATTACACGAGCTGCTACGTTCTTAGTTTCAGGATAAAAGGAGGGGCGTATTGAGTTGAAAGCAAAATACCTTCAAACTTCAGAGCTTGAACTCATATTGAAAAACATACAGCCGGATGTTTATTATTACACATGGAGTCTTTGCATCGGGCAAAAAAAATCACAGAATAAAAGGCAGCCCACGGTAGAAGGGAAAAGTGTGCTAAGCACATCTATGTTGGGCCGGCATTACATTCCAAACCAAGAAGGACGCCCCCATTTCAGTCTTAGACTCGTCTAAGCCATGTGATAAGGCATAATTTATTGCATTTCATGGTTTCTCATCTCACAACACCATTGCTGCTTGCATTTCTCTTATTATTTTAATCAAGGAGCGATGAGCTTAGTTTGATTTGTCAGATATATTAAAATTCCACTTTTTCATGCTCTTTCTCTTTTTTTACCTGCTGGTGTATCTTAGGTAACCTCTTGCTAATCTATGTTTAGATCAAATCATAGGATGAAAAGAATCGTTCTTATCTTTAGCAGCCTGAAAAGCAGGTGACCAGCTGAAAAGCCCACTCAACAATAGCGGGCATATTGGGCTGGCGCGAGGGAGCGTAGCGACCGTTAGCGCCCCAGCCCCTCTTTCGACCAAGGTGTATGTTTTGGGGGTTATTGCTAGATCTCAATTTTGATAAGGCTCTAGCTCCTCACTGGAAGCTTCAATCTTTCCGATTCTTTTTGCATTGGAAAGAGCAGCATCGAATTAACCAAAACTCGCGAAAAATCGCCAAAAAGTATCAGAATGCTGGAGAAAATCACTCAAAACCATTTGTCCGAACTCCTTCTTCTTCTCCTTCTCCTTCTTCTTCTCCGCATCTATTCAATGGACGATAGTCGGTCTTCATTTCACCCCCCCCCCCGCCCGACACCTCTCCCTCCTCACGACGTCCATCCCCCGCATACTACTCACAACTCAAGCATGCATGAGCCCCGCCCGACCCCACTACCCAACGCCCATTCCAAGCCTCAATCCAGCCGCGTTCGCACCAAACACCTGCGCCCATACATTCTACAACTACTTTTCAGCCCTCATACACCGCCCTCGGCCTCAAACCCATTCCTCAAACCACGCATGCACTTTTCAAACCCACTCCCTATGCTCTCCATGCTACTCTTCATCCGCTTTATATCCCAGATATTCCCACTGCCTTGCCAGAAAACGGAAAGAAAAGAAGGAAAGATGAAATCAATCCTAATAAAGAATATGAATTCACAAATTTCCCTTATTACAAAAAATCCAAGTTGCTGCATTCAATCTTTTGAATTGTTTAATCTTTTTTTGAAACACAAAAATACGGTTTTTAGCAATTATTTCCCATAAAAATGCTGCGCAATTATGTGATAACTTTTCGCGGAAAAGAATCGGAAAAAATTTTATAACATTTTAGCTATATTTTAACTTTGCAGCAATATTTTATTTTGTCTTATCATATCAAAATGAAAACGTCTGGTTTTAAAAAAATATAGATTATCTTAAATGAAAATTGTATGTGCATGTAAAAGGTGGGAATGCTGCACCAGCTGTAAACTTTTAAGTCTTTTTTTGGGGTTTCTTCCATTTATTAACGGAAATCACAATATGACCCGTTGGCCAGACTGACAAGGAAAATGAGGAAGAATCGCAGCATGATTGACTGAGAGCAAGTTATCAGCTGGTTTGTTGCACTCACTCTTGATTTCAAGTTATTCCGCTCTTATTAAAAATGAAAGGTTACAATTTTATATGTCTCATCAATCTATGGCAATACATTGCTTAGAAGTGAAAAATTTGCACATGTTTGCCAAAAATTAGACCAAAAGCTTAGACAAGTATATGACTCAAACCGCAATAGGTGACCGCGGAGGGCATCCCTCCTTCCACATTCCCTTGTAGCAGAAACCAAAAATTAAGGAATGTTTTTGTTGCAAGGGTGAACATTGTCACTCAAAAAGGCAAGTTTGTGGTTTCTCAACCAATTTCAAAAGTAAGCACAGATTCAAAATGGCATACATAATTTGTGAACAAAAGAATCAATGTCTTCTGTTAAATTCTCAGCTGTGAACCTATAGCTAAAAATTTATACAAGCTTTTTTTTGAATGCATGAAAATGTGTCACTCAAAAGGGCAAGTCTGCGATTTCTCAACCAATTTCAAAAGTAGAGTGACGAGGACAAAAGTTTTGTAACCTCTATATAGCATTGATAGTTCTGAAACTTAATAATATCTTATCTATTGCGAAACTACAACACAATTTCACTTTCAAACTGTATTTCGGTGGAAAAGAAGGAATTGGCAATGCTGGTTACGTGCCAGTCCAACCCTTCCTGAATATATTGGTTGAGCAATTTTAAGCTAAGATAAAAACTTCTGGGAGAACTATGGTTAACTAACGCGTATGGTTGTTTCAAAAAATTGTTTTGCTCGTGTTCCATAATATTAATGCTTAATGGTTAATGCTTGATATTTGACTAAATTTACTTGATTTAATCACTATCAAGGGCCTACAATAGGCTGCATGGTCATGGTACGGGAAGCGCATAAGCTGAAGGTATATTTCGGGAACAAAACTTCAGCCATGCAGTTTTGGCTCCAAAATGGTTGCTCTCAGTTTGAAAAGACAATGAAGATAGACAGTGGGACGGTTCTGTCTGTGAATGAAGTAGGGCAGAAGTGAGGAGGCAAGAGAGAGGATAGTGCATGTGGTTTGGGCGTAGCTAAAAAGGCAGAGGCCTTTTGGGGCCTTCGGAGAGGGCAGAGGGTGGGAGAGGAGGAGGCAGGGGAATGGGATGGCCTACGGGAGAAGAGCCTTCCTCCCTCCCTCGTCCTGCCCGCCCTATCATCCATCTAGCTTCCCCTCCCTCCCACCCTGCGCCAAACTTCCCGCCCGCCATATCTACGCACTTCCTCCCCAACACCAGCCGCATCCTCTCCTTTCAGCTCACGCCAACCATCCTTCACTCACTGCCTCCCTTACATTCATCTCCTCTATTCCATCCATTCACATTTGACCTATCATGCCCCGATTGATCTTTTGTTACTCCTAGGACACATGAGCCCGAAATGGCCGAGTTCACGTTACCTTCTGTGTCACAATTTCATCGCATTTATGCGTGCAATGGCTGCGAAAATCCCCTCTAGCGACTCAAAACATTCATATTCTCCAGCGAAGTTAAGAGAAAAGATGACCCTGCGCAGCAGATATGTCATAGGGTAGAAATGTCCATAATGACCAATCACACTGAGGAGGGGTAAAGAATAGGTTGAGAAAGGCTAACCGGACAATGGTCTGCTCTACCACCTCCTCGGCCTTCTGGCGCTGGAGTACCTCGTCTATGATGGCACGCTCCTCTGCCGTCAAGTGACTCAAATCCGGCATACCCGCCTCTTCCATGCCTACAATTATTCGCTCAAAACAAACATCAAATACCTTCAATCTTTTTAGAAAAATTGATTGGAACACTTGACGGTAAATCCAACAAAAACGCGCTCTTCAAATGTAGCATTTCTTAAACTGAAACTTTCAATATTCAGTTTGTTTTCCTTTCTCGTATACGATTTTGGGAAAATATCGCGCGCGGATAGGTGACTCTCAAATGTATGGAGCAGATAAGCTTTCAAACGACTGGCTACATTTGATTTGCTAAACAGCTCAATGAATGCCGGCTTGATCATTATTCCCACTAACTTGTCAATCACGAGGTAAAGAAACTATAATGACGTTTAAATCATTCAACTAATGTTTGCAGCGGTCACTGTCAAATGTATCAAAGAAGCAGGCGTAAAACGACAAGCACAAAGCTATCAGCCTGAAAAATAGAAAAACGGCGAATAACAAGAGACTGGCCAATATAAGGTTGGTTGGACTGAAGCCCACTTACGGCTTCCGCCATTAGCTGCTTCCCCTTCCACCTCCTCTCTCGCCTCTCCTGATATCATTCCGGATATAACCTATAGCTCACTTTCCCTATTTCCATCATCCTCTTCAAACAAATTAAACTTTCTTTCGCAAGCTCTACTCATGTCGGAGAACGAAGAAAGTGTTGACAAAGCAAAGGCGCCTGAAGACAGAAAAGGGTATAGAGTGGGAGTTATGAGAAAGGCCGGGTGGAGTGACTGGGTCCGAAGAAAAGGCAGATGCGGGCTCAAGGAACTAATTGGAGAACGGGGCCAGGACCGCCACCGCTCCTCCTCCTCCCCATCCCCTCCTCCTCTCCCACCCCCTCCTACCCTCCCATCCCCTCCTCCTCCTCATTGCCTCCACCGCCGCATACACGCAAGCGCTCTCCGCCCTCAGCAGCTACCCCACCCCCCCTCCTCCATACCAACCCCCCATTCCCGCTCTAGCGCCATACCAACCCCCTCTCTCCCCTTACGCTCCAAACCCATCCTCTCCATGCCTCCCTCCTCTCCAACCAGTCCTAGTGGGCTGTGGGGGCTTTGCGCCAGGATTGGCTAGCCTCTGTGAACGCTGCTGGAGGGAGAGGACAGGAGACTGGCGAGTGCAGCACTAGCCAGGAATACGCGCTTGTGGAAATGAGCCGGCATCATGCACAAAAGGCCCCCCTACATTCCCCTCCTGCTTTTTGCGCTTACAAAAGACCGCTTTTCTTTTCACCTACCCGCCTGGTCCTGCAAACAAGCCCAATGGCCTAGTAAAAGCTATGGATCTTGGAATATTACTGAAATTGTGAATCTCCGCTTCAGTGTTTTTTCACTCTTAGCTGGTCTCTTTATAATGCTTGTAATCAAGTTAGCTTGGGCATCAAGGTAATGAAATTTATTTGATTCATCTTATCATGAAACTAGCTTGGGCTCTAAGGCAATGAAATTAATTTTGAAACTCTTATCATGAAATTATACTTACAATATTTTGAACCTCTAAAGAGCTAAGAGAGCCCAGAAAATTTTGACATTTGTAATATTGTAATTTTTTTGGCAGGTTAAAGTCCTCGAACAGCATGAAAAACTTTAAATAATTTAAACAAATGCTGTTGGTAGCAAAAACAAAAAGCTGGGAAAACTAATAAAATTATTGTTTCAAAATAATATATTTTTATTGCAACATATTTTCATTGTTTTTCTAAATGTTAACCAATGTTTATTGCGCGGCCGAAGGCCGCCTGCCGCGGAGGGCAGGGCAGTCAGAGCTCCGGAGGCCCGGAGGGCATGGGGGCGGAGGCCACGGAGCGTAGCCTGGCATGCGAAGCATGCTAGGCGAAGCGTAGGGGCCGTAGCACCCGTGCCCGGAGGCCGGAGGAGCTCTGGCGCCCTGCCCGAAGCGGCGGGCGGCCAAGGCCAGCTTAACCAGTTACCCCATTTTGCGTCCGTCTGTCCGCACATACACACATGTGTCTTTCCGGGGGCGGGCCTCCGCGGTTTTTCAACGAAATTGGCTGATTTTTTGCATGAAGTTCCGACTGGGGTGGGTATCTCCAGGCCATTTTTTGCGCTTGACGTAATTTTGCGTTTTTCGCCCAAAACCCAAATTTTTGATGTTTCAAAGTACGAAAATTCATAAATCACTGGTTTTTCAACGAAATTGGCTGATTTTTTGCATGAAAGTCCGCCTGGGTGATATCTCTAGGCCATTTTTTGGGCTTGACGTAATTTTTCGATTTTTGCCCAAAACTCAATTTTTTGATGTTTCAAAGTACGAAAATTCATAAATCACTGGTTTTTCAATGAAATTGGCTGATTTTAGGCAGATACGTCCGTCGAGGTGCTATCTTGAAGCTGGCAAAAGGAATTTCCGAAATATTTGTTATTTCTCAAGTTTATGGACAAAAACCTAAATTCTTGTTCTAAAAAAAATTTCGAAAACATGCATAAATCGATGGATTTACAAAGAAATCAGTTGAATTTTGGCACGTACGTCTCTAATGGTGATATATTGAAGTTGATAATAGAATTTTTTTGACACATTTATTATTTCTTGATTTATAGTCAAAAACCTAAAATCTTGATGTTTCAAAAATTCGAACATCCATAAATTACTGGTTTTTCAATAAAGTCAGCTTAGATTTGGCAGATACGTTTGCTGCGGCAGTATCTTAAAGCAGTTAAAAGGAATTGCTTAGCTTATTATCTGGAACAAAGGCCGCGCATCTTGGCAACAGCCGAGAATACCTTGTTTTTTTATTTTTATCTCTATCTAAACATACATCCTAAGGTGAACAAAATTTTCTGGGCTCTCTTAGCTCTTTAGAGGTTCAAAATATTGTAAGTATAATTTCATGATAAGAGTTTCAAAATTAATTTCATTGCCTTAGAGCCCAAGCTAACTTGATTACAAGCATTATAAAGAGACCAGCTAAGAGTGAAAAAACACTGAAGCGGAGATTCACAATTTCAGTAATTTCATCCAATTTGAACAGCCAAAGGCCAATAAACAGCCCAACGCCCAATACAATGCTTTAAGATGAAGTTGATGATGAGGGGCTTGTACACCACGGCCTGGCAGAAGCCCATGAAGACAATGTGTAAGCAAATGGACAAAAGATTCGTAATCTATGCCCCAATTTACCTATATGGTGCTGTTATTGAGGCCAAAAACCCCTTAAAATGTCCCAAGATGAAGTTGATGATGAGCTGCTTGTACACCATGGCCTGGAAGAAGCCCACGAAAACAATGTTTAAGCAAATGGACAAAAGATTCGTAATCTATGCCTCAATTTACCTATATGGTGCTGTTATTGAGGCCAAAAACCCCTTAAAATGCCCCAAGATGAAGTTGATGATGAGCTGCTTGTACACCACGGCCTGGTAGAAGCCCAAGAAGACAATGTGTAAGCAAATGGACAAAAGATTCGTAATCTACGCCCCAATGTACCTATATGGTGTGGTTATTGAGGCCAAAAACCCCTTAAAATGCCCCAAGACGAATTTGATGATGAGCTGCTTGTACAGCACGGCCTGGTAGAAGCCCATGAATACCAGATGTGCACCTATGGTTGTTTGGTATCAAATCATATTTTTTTTGAGCCTGTTTCATATCTAGGCTCAAAATTAACTTAAACCATCGCCACTGGGCAGCATATCTTTTTTAGGATTATTACAGTGAACCCTATAGATCAAAAATGGTCAAAATTTTTTTTTTCAAAATTTTAATGTTTTATAGGCAGGTTTTGTGTAGTTTTTTGCCAGGATTCCGAATCTGCCCTTGTTTTTTAATTCCGAGCATCCTGGGAAAAGTTATTCAAGATTTTCGATTTTTCTTGTAAGGGTCCCCCCTTACGTTCTAATCAACTTTCCAACGTCAATTTCGGCATAAAGGAGGTCGAAAATCAAAATTCTGGAGGCACCATGGCACCCTCCAGGGTCGATATACTATAGTGACGTTGAGACTGGAGCCCCAAGAAACAATATTGGACCAATCCTCATGCCGAGCAGAACGTACGGCGGACGGCGGACGGCAGACGGCGGACGGACTAACGGACGGACACTTTTTAAAAAGCTTTTTGGCCATAACTCTTCCTCAATTCTTCAACCAAAATTTGGCAAACTTTTTTTTTTATTAAGCTCTGTGTTTGCTGCGTCCATTGAGCCTACTCGCGTGCTGTAACTGCCTCTATGGATTTTGGCAGGAGGCATCATTCAAAATCATAGAGGGTTGTCCTCGGCGAGAGGGTACCGCGCTAATGGTCTCGCCGCACGGCCCCAATTCTAGGATTTTTGAAAAAACTAGAACTCCTGCCGAGCTCCGAGCCCAGAGTTGAGAAATATGGAGTGCATTTCTGAATAAGCCGGAAACAAGCAACCAAGCCTGGGCCTCTCCGCGGAGTCTGACTAGCGGCAAAGGCGGGGCTTGAGCCTAGTTATCCTCCAACCTCCCCGCTTAGACAGGATGCATCATTCCGACCAGCAGACGACGAGATGAGGGGTAGAGGGGGTCAGAGTAAGGGAGGGGAAGGGGAAGAGGAGAATGAGAGTGGCACTCTCCCCGGATACTAGGCATAGATATTCCCTTGTCTTCCTCTTACCTCTCTTTTACCTCAGCCATGCAAAGGCTGCTTACTAAACAGCTCTCTTTCCTTCCTTCCTTCTTCACCCACGGTCCCTGGGGAAGGAGAGAGACAAAGTGGCCTTTTCGAGAGCCTCCTCCCTGCCTATTGATTTGCTCATTTCTGCCGCCGCTCAGCCCGTGTCCAAAGCCCCGCAAAACGGGGCCTCGCCAATTGTGCGGAGTGGCCGTGGACTGAGCTAAGGTGCGGGCAGAGGGAGGGGATGCTGAAGAAGGAAGGGAGGAGAAAAAGAGAATGGAGGAAGGGAGCGGTGTTTGAGCTGCAGTCAACGCGGGCGGGCGGAGCATTGAGGCCGTTGGAAATGGGCCGTCCTACGCCCACCAATCCCGCCTCGCCAGACGCTCCTACATCTACCTTCCTGCCCCCGCCTCTGCCCTCAACTCCAATTGCCTACATCCCCCACTTCTAAAGTCTAACAAATGTTTTGAAACAATTGAAAAGCGAGATAAAAGAATTTGAAGGCATCGGATGGTATGAGAGCAGCAGCAAAATATGTACAGATCCGTAATCATTTGTAGGCCAACGGGACTTTTTGCAATGGATAGGTTTGAGTAAAACTTTAAGGAAATACATTTTTTATGGCGGATCCCGCCGCTTGGGACACGCATTTTGTTTTTGGTGCTAGTTTGAGTGTCCCTTTTCATGCGTGCTCAAAAACAAAATGCAGATGACCAGCACAATTCCACTAGTAAAAATGTATTTCCTTGAATTTTCAACTCGAAGTTATTGCAATTTTGGAGAACAGCTCCACATTTTGCTTGCCGATGACGATATCTCTTCCACTTCAGCATATGCTAGAGAGTTATATTGCTGGTTATATTGATATATAAAAAAGTAATCAAACTTGTGTAAAAATATAACGAAAAGAAAATATTCAAAATGAAAATACAATGACAAACGTACTGCAAACGAATTAATTTTTGAGAAATTTGTGACTTTTACTCAGGGCAATCGATTTTTGGGAGAAAAGACCTTTACTTTTGGCCTGGCGATGGTAACAGTTGTTTTCTCAACTTTACCATAAACAAAAATGAATGCATGAGATGGATTCGAACCTACCAGTTTCATCCATCTGACCAATCGCTTGCACCACTACACCACTGGTGCATATGGCTCTTTAGTTTAACTGAATAGCTATGAATATAAATGAATACATAAGCTCAGGGACCCGGGGGAAGAGGGGTGGGGGGGGGGGGGGGTGAGAAATGAATACCTACTATCGTCCATTGAATAGATGCGGAGAAGAAGAAGGAGAAGGAGAAGAAGAAGGAGTTCGGACAAATGGTTTTGAGTGATTTTCTCCAGCATTCTGATACTTTTTGGCGATTTTTCGCGAGTTTTGGTTAATTCGATGCTGCTCTTTCCAATGCAAAAAGAATCGGAAAGATTGAAGCTTCCAGTGAGGAGCTAGAGCCTTATCAAAATTGAGATCTAGCAATAACCCCCAAAACATACACCTTGGTCGAAAAGAGGGGCTGGGCGCTAACGGTCGCTACGCTCCCTCGCGCCAGCCCAATATGCCCGCTATTGTTGAGTGGGCTTTTCAGCTGGTCACCTGCTTTTCAGGCTGCTAAAGATAAGAACGATTCTTTTCATCCTATGATTTGATCTAAACATAGATGAGCAAGAGGTTACCTAAGATACACCAGCAGGTAAAAAAGAGAAAGAGCATGAAAAAGTGGAAATTCACAATATTGCACAAATTGAAATTAAGCTCATCGCTCCTTGATTAAAAAAATAAGAGGAATGCAAGCAGCAATGGTGTTGTGAGATGCGAGTAAATCATGAAATGCAATAAATTATGCCTTATCACATGGCTTAGACGAGTCTAAGACTGAAATGGGGGCGTCCTTCTTGGTTTGGAATGTAATGCCGGCCCAACATAGATGTGCTTAGCACACTTTTCCCTTCTACCGTGGGCTGCCTTATATTCTGTGATTTTTTTTGCCCGATGCAAAGACTCCACGCTACAATATATTCGGCTGTATGTTTTTCAATATGAGTTCAAGTCAGAAGTTTGAAGGTATTTTGCTTTCAATTCTATACGTCACTTCTTTTATCCTGAAACTAAGAACGTAGCAGCTCGTGTAATGAGTAGAGAAGAGTTCGAAGGGCAGCGTAAAGAAAGGCTAAAGGCTCAGGGGCAATGGCAATACGAGCTCCAAAAGATTAAGCAATAAGGGGGAAGGGCTGGTGCTTTCTGCCTGGCCAACAAGTGCGGAGGGCAGGCCAAAGTATCTGGTCATCCTGTGTATGATCTGTACGAAAGCGTGAAGAAGAAGGTGGGAATCGGCCAGTGCATAGCAGCTGGCCAGGAACCCGCCGCCCCCGTCACCAGCCACCAGTCGCCCCGCCTCCGTCACCGGCGCCACCACGCCGCGCCCTTCCCTGCTCACTCTTCTTATCCTCATTTCAGCCTCATTTCACCCTCGCGCAGGCTTACCAGCGACTGATGTTCACCACCGGCAGCAATTGGCCGTCAGCCGAAAGCAGGCAGTCCCCCTTGGACACTTTAGAAGCTCGTAGCATCCCCTGCCCACTCAAGGCCGCCTCCTGGCCAGCGCTCTGGCTCAATCCCAGCTGGATGGGGTGGTGAAGCATTTGAGAGTGTAGGAGAGGGAACTGGCAGGCGGTGGCATGGAGAAGGTGATCGGGGGAGAGGCTGAGCGAGTCCCCGTCGGCGGTCTGCAGACGGAGGAAGGTGGCGCTGCGGGCGGCGTCCCGGTGCAGGAAGCCTTGCACTGCGCTGAACCCCTCGCGCCCCGCCTCCCACGACTCACTGGCCACCTCTTCGCCCACGCCCAGGCTCCACATGGACACCAGGCCGCGAGTCCGGCTCAGCACCTGCGTCTCGGGCGGGAAGCACTCCGGCGGAGCTTCTGCTGTCCTGCCATTGGCCGCCACAATTAATACACGGTGAAAGGAATGGGAGGCAGCAACCGAGCAGGCTCTCTTGCCAGGTCGGAGGCAGTCTCGGAGGCGGACAGGTCCGGCACTGGCTCTGCCTGCTGCCACTGCTGGCACCTGAGCTATTGAAAATTGGCAACCGCTTGCCTCATTCTGACTGCCATACCTGTACTCCCCGATTATCAGCATGGAGCTCTTGCGAGGCCTCTGGAAGGCAGAGATGAGGTAGCGAACGATCACTGAGCCTCCTCCACTCTCACTTCTTTTTCTGCTCACGACGCGACCTCTAGCTCTTCGCCTACCACCTTCAGATTCTAGGGTGAAATGAGGCTTGCAAAGTCCTCTTTCTAACTGGGGTCATTGGAGGAGGATGACTGGTCAGAAGAAGGGCTGAGCTGAACTCGACGGCCGGGGCGAATGAGACGCCGCTGCGTTCGCACACTGCTCCTGTCCTCTGTTACGCGGCAGCAGCGGTGCCAATAGCTGGAAAAGCCCCTTCGCACACGTCAGACTGGCAGTCAGGCTGGCAGGTCAACCGATGCTCATTGAATCCGGTCCTGAGATCCTTGCGCCAGCCTTGGAGGCGGGAGGTTTGCGGACAGCTGCGTCGCCAGTCCTGGCTGCAGGACTCTGTCCAGGGACAGGTGGGGGGCAGGGCTGAGCAGTAGAAGAAAAGTCGCCCACCACGGTTCCTTATCAAAGTCACCAACTGAAATGCCAAACAGTTTCAGGGTGATGAATAAATAGGAAGATGGTGAAGGAAAGCAACATGGCCCGGAGCACAGTAGCCGCTGGTTATTCTGCCAGCTGATCTTGCCCCGCCGACAAAGAGAAGAAGGGGCCAGACGATGTAGCTGTAGTCCATGGCTGGCAGAATGTGATTTCAAGAAACTTTGGTACAATAGAACGTTTGATTTGCCATTGCACACCTTCAATTGCACCCCGATTTATGATCTCAATAAAGGGCCGACACGTAAAAAGGATCCATAAATCTTGATTCGGATCGCGAACTTTCGTTCCTATGGTCTTTCGTACCCGAACTTATGTACACTGGAACTTTTGTACCCGAACTTCAGTATTTGAACTTTGTACCCAATTTTATCCCCAGAATTTTCGTACATGATTTTTTTTACTCGAATATTCGTACATGCGTCATGTACCAAACTTGCGTCATGTACCAAAAATCCTAATTTCACATGACCTATTCACATCACTCAGGTCAGGGGTCAATTATTCTCCTACCTAAGGACGTATTTTTCATTGCTAAGACTTAGCTTATGCTTTAAATCATGTACTTTTGATGGGGCTGTTATTGCTTGTCGTGAGGGAGCAAATGGAAATGTGAAGTGGGAGCTAAACCCCAAATGAGAAGAATATAATTGAATGAGTGTAAAAATCAAGATCCTGGAATTAGTTTGCAAAAGTGGTTGTACCGAGTTTTCTCTGTACCGTTTTCTGAGTGTACCAAATTTTTGCGCGGCCGTATATATATATATATATATATATATATATATATATATATATATATATATATATATATGAGGTTGTGGTTCCGGAGCCCGTACTCCTCGGTTTTTCAACGAAATTGGCTGACATTTTGCATGAAGCTCCGTCTGGGTGGTGGCTCGGGATATTTTTTTGGGATCGGCGAAATTTTGATTTGTTCTTGATTTATGGTCAAAAACCTCAAAAATTGTGGCCTTGAAATTCGAAAATATTTCGAAAATGTGCATTTTGCCTTTAATCAATGAATAAAAATATTATTTTTAGTTTAAAAAGCCTAAGAAACCAAAATGAGACCTAACCATTCCATTTCTTTTTGTCATTCCAGTTCAGCTATAGTTGCTGTGGTGGAGTGAAGTATTGAAACAAACTGAGACTAAACCTGCTAAGTGTCAAGACGGCCGCGCATCTATTGGCGATAGCCGATATTACCTTGTTCCTTGACCGAGTTTTCACTACAACTAGTTTTACTGACAGCCGTTTTAGTTCCAGAAAGGAAAATGTTGAGTACGAAAGTTCAGGCACGAAAGTTCCCGGGTACAAAGATCGCATAACTCTGGATGCGGCCATAACGGTGCGTTAAAAGATGATCCTATCTTCTTCTAAGTTGCCCATTAAACACGTCTTCCACCCCATTACCGAAACATGAAAGAACGAGTTTTCGGAGTGTGCGTAGAAAAGCGTGACCGTCAAGACAACCACTGCAACCTTTCTCGAATAGCCGCCCAGAGTTAAATCTGCGCATTTCAGGCTATCTAGCATGCTCGGTTAGAAAATGGGATTTTCGTCGTCAAACTTTAATCATGATTGTGCAGCGCATTTGGGCGAGGTATCAACAGCTGCTCACTCGCCATCCCTTCAAGACTCAAATGATTTCCGCAGGCAAGACTTGCTTTTTCTCTGCCGTTGATTTTGACAGTCGATGTCTTCATAATTGTATAATATCTGGTACCAACGACAAGCCAAATGCAAATCTCTTTTCAAAGCATAAAATTTCGGAGCTCAAAGTCAAAAAATATATTTACTACTAGTAGAATCTGCTTCTGCAATGTTTGCATTTTGTTTTTGCTCACAGGTTCAGATGTCTTTTCACGCTGCCACAAAATGCGAGAAATTCAGCAGATTTTATAAGTAGTACATTTTTTCTTAAGCTTTTGAATTGAGAGTTTTTGCTTGGAGAAAAGAAATTTGCTTTTGACTTGTCGATGATACCTATATTTTTCCTTTTATGAGATAACAAATTACAATACAGAGAATTGTATTTTCCCCAGTATGAATCGAATCCCTGAATTACCTTGGATGCACTGAGATTCAAACCACTACAGTACTGCAGCGCTTGTCAAACACTCCTGAAAGAGGTTACTAAATTAAACTGCGCAGTATGGATGAATTATTACCTTTTACAATAATACGTTAAATAATGTAAGTCTTAGTCGGTGGCCTAGTGAATACATCATTTAGTCTGGCTCCAATACTTATCAGTTGTGAAATCTAACAATTACCCTCAAAATCTCCTTGCCTTGGTCGAAAAGAGAGCCTAGGCGCTGACACTCCGCTATGCTCCGTTCGCGCCAGGCCAATATTGCAGAATATTCCCCCCTGTAGGGGGGGAGGGCGACGTCGCGGCACCCCCCTGTAGGGGGGAGGGGCGACGTCGCCCAGCCCCCCTGTAGGGGGGGAGGGCGACACCCGTCGCCCAGCCCCCCTGTCGGGGGGGAGGGGAGACCAACAACCGTCGCCCACCCCCCCGGTAGGGGGGAGCATCACCCGTCGCCTGTAGCATCACCTGTTGCTAAGCTCTCCAAATGGGCCAGAAGGCATCGCAGAAACGCAACCAGAGCCTAATCAAAACTTTTCGCACTAATCCCTCTATATCAGATTGGGATCAAAAATTTTCTGCTGATCGGGGAATTCTCAGATTGGGATCAAGATGTTTCACTGATCCCAGGCAGTCTCAAATTGGGATCAAAATGACTTTTGCAGCTTTTCAAAATCGCAGTGGCAACATCAGATAGAAGACCACCGAAACTGAGGCCTTATAGATTTTCAACAAAATCAATGGAACTGTGACAATAGCAGCTTTTTGAAATTGATTGAAGTCTGACACGATGCTGATGAAACTTATCAATAAATCAATGAAACTGCAACTTAATGCTTCAATCTGACGCTTCAAAAAATGCAATCGACACAGTTCCCAGTTAATTTACGGGTTTATGTCGATCCGTGAACACTAACACTTTTTTAACACTTTTAACACTTTAAACACTTTAACACTTTGCCATAACCGTGAACACTTTCGGTTTTTTGCCATTTTCTCACTCAATATTGAACTTTAAACCAAACTAAGGGTACTGGAGGAAAGCTTGAGTTGTTCTTAATCCTCTCGCGTTGGAATTTCTACATTTCGTCCAGTATTGGATGAGCAATGATGATTTGAGCTCAAAAATCCCAGTTTTAACACTTTTTTAGTGTTCACGGTTTTGGACCCCAATTTTAACACTTTTTTTAGTGTTAAAATTTAGGTCCGAAACCGTTAACACTTTCCCTAAATTTTGGGAAAGTGTTCACGGTTTGGGAAGTAAATTTTAACACTTTTTCTTTTCAATTTTTTAACAGCCGCAAGGACTCTGAAACTCAATTTTTTTACTTTTTAGCATTTGGTATGGAGCAATGGGCAATTTAGAGTCAAATTTGACTATTTTTGACAAATTTTTTCATGTTTAACTGAAATTGATGCAAAACCAGCCAAATAGGGCAGAATAAGCTCTGGCTATTTTTGGGCAATAATCTAAAATTTTTACATTTGACTATTGTCAGTGTGCGTTTTGTGTGTTCCTCCATTAAATAGCATATACTTAGCCTGATAATGTTCTGATTTGATCTTTTTGAGCGTTTTTAGGGATTTTTGTTACATTCATTTTTAGTGTTCACGATTTCGGGACCCAAATCGTGAACACTTTTCAAAATGTGTGTTCTGAGAGCCGCAGGCATCCTACAGCTCAAAATTTTAGCATTTTATCATAACATCGTGTGAAGTGAACAGTTTTTAGACTAAAATCTGCTTTTTGCACAATTTGCAATATGATCTGCAAAACTTGACTCAAATGTTACAAGCAGAATAACCTAAGCTTAGGTAATTTGTGGCTAATGTTTTGGAAATGTTCTTCACGACTTATTCCAATGTATGTAATGCAGGCAGAATAGGTAAAAATATTGTGGAATAGCTATAAACACAATTTTTAGTGGTTTTTTTGGGCTTTTTTATGGATTTTTGGTACATATATTTTAGTGTTCACGATTTCGAGACCCAAATCGTGAACACTTTTCAAAATTTGCGTTCTAAGAGCCACAGGTATTCTACAACTCAAAATTTTAGTGTTTTAGCGTAACATTTTAAAGTTTTATAGAAAAAAAATAAGTGTTCAAGGTATTGCTGCTATGGCAAAGTGTTTAAGTTGTAAAAGTGTTTTGAGTGTTAAAAAGTGTTAGTGTTCACGGATCGACAGCTGCTGCTCTGAATAGAAAGAAGTTTGTAATCAGTGCCATAATCTTTCATTTTCCTAGCTTCCATCTGTTTCTGTTTTGTATGCTGTGATCTATTTGCAGTATAGATTAAGTGGTCGCAATTTTTTGATTGTCAAGTAAAGCGAGACACCCAAATGCAGGAAAATTCAAGCGGATGATAGCAAATCGAAAATCAAAAAATTGCAACCACATAATCTATACTGAAATAGATCACACCATACAAAGCAGAAACAGATGGAAGCGAGGAAAATGAAAGATTATGGCACTGATTACAAACTTCTTTCTTTTCAGAGCAGCAGCTGTCTATCCGTGAACACTAACACTTTTTAACACTCAAAACACTTTTACAACTTAAACACTTTGCCATAGCAGCAATACCTTGAACACTTATTTTTTTTCTATAAAACTAAAATGTTACGCTAAAAAACTAAAATTTTGAGTTGTAGAATACCTGTGGCTCTTAGAACGCAAATTTTGAAAAGTGTTCACGATTTGGGTCTCGAAATCGTGAACACTAAAATATATGTACCAAAAATCCATAAAAAAGCCCAAAAAAAACCACTAAAAATTGTGTTTATAGCTATTCCACAATATTTTTACCTATTCTGCCTGCATTACATACATTGGAATAAGTCGTGAAGAACATTTCCAAAACATTAGCCACAAATTACCTAAGCTTAGGTTATTCTGCTTGTAACATTTGAGTCAAGTTTTGCAGATCATATTGCAAATTGTGCAAAAAGCAGATTTTAGTCTAAAAACTGTTCACTTCACACGATGTTATGATAAAATGCTAAAATTTTGAGCTGTAGGATGCCTGCGGCTCTCAGAACACACATTTTGAAAAGTGTTCACGATTTGGGTCCCGAAATCGTGAACACTAAAAATGAATGTAACAAAAATCCCTAAAAACGCTCAAAAAGATCAAATCAGAACATTATCAGGCTAAGTATATGCTATTTAATGGAGGAACACACAAAACGCACACTGACAATAGTCAAATGTAAAAATTTTAGATTATTGCCCAAAAATAGCCAGAGCTTATTCTGCCCTATTTGGCTGGTTTTGCATCAATTTCAGTTAAACATGAAAAAATTTGTCAAAAATAGTCAAATTTGACTCTAAATTGCCCATTGCTCCATACCAAATGCTAAAAAGTAAAAAAATTGAGCTTCAGAGTCCTTGCGGCTGTTAAAAAATTGAAAAGAAAAAAGTGTTAAAATTTACTTCCCAAACCGTGAACACTTTCCCAAAATTTAGGGAAAGTGTTCACGGTTTCGGACCTAAATTTTAACACTAAAAAAAGTGTTAAAATTGGGGTCCGAAACCGTGAACACTAAAAAAGTGTTAAAACTGGGATTTTTGAGCTCAAATCATCATTGCTCATCCAATACTGGACGAAATGTAGAAATTCCAACGCGAGAGGATTAAGAACAACTCAAGCTTTCCTCCAGTACCCTTAGTTTGGTTTAAAGTTCAATATTGAGTGAGAAAATGGCAAAAAACCGAAAGTGTTCACGGTTATGGCAAAGTGTTAAAGTGTTAAAAGTGTTAAAAGTGTTAAAAAAGTGTTAGTGTTCATTTTTTTTTTTTTAGTGCCAGCGGCTGCCTTGCAATCGTACCTCCTCCGCCTTCATGGAAGGGGTGGCGGGGAGCATGCCGGGGGCGGACTTGCAGCGGAGTCGCCTGTCCTTTCTCTTATCCCGCTCACTGTTCAGCCTTTGAGACAGTGGCCAGCGGCTGCCTTGCAGAATGCGGTGACAAAACTCCTGCACCTGGGGGTGGGGAAGGTGGGAGCTGGCTGAATGGTAGCCTCGTCCTGGGAGGCGCCGCGAAGGCGCCAGGATTTAGTCTTCCGGGTGACGGGGATGAAGGTGGAGCGAGGGGTGGCGGGGAGCATGCCGGGGGCGGACTTGCAGCGGAGTCGCCTGTCCTTTCTCTTATCCCGCTCACTGTTCAGCCTTTGAGACAGTGGCCAGCGGCTGCCTTGCAGAATGCGGTGACAAAACTCCTGCACCTGGGGGTGGGGAAGGTGGGAGCTGGCTAAATGGTAGCCTCGTCCTGGGAGGCGCCGCGAAGGCGCCAGGATTTAGTCTTCCGGGTGACGGGGATGAAGGTGGAGCGAGGGGTGGCGGGGAGCATGCCGGGGGCGGACTTGCAGCGGAGTCGCCTGTCCTTTCTCTTATCCCGCTCACTGTTCAGCCTTTGAGACAGTGGCCAGCGGCTGCCTTGCAGAATGCGGTGACAAAACTCCTGCACCTGGGGGTGGGGAAGGTGGGAGCTGGCTAAATGGTAGCCTCGTCCTGGGAGGCGCCGCGAAGGCGCCAGGATTTAGTCTTCCGGGTGACGGGGATGAAGGTGGAGCGAGGGGTGGCGGGGAGCATGCCGGGGGCGGACTTGCAGCGGAGTCGCCTGTCCTTTCTCTTATCCCGCTCACTGTTCAGCCTTTGAGACAGTGGCCAGCGGCTGCCTTGCAGAATGCGGTGACAAAACTCCTGCACCTTTCCGCTATCATCAAATGCAAGATGATCATATTTGCATATTTTGCCTATTAGATCATATTTGCCTGATGAGCTACACTGACTCATATCTAAAGTAAAATTTTATGTTTGGCTGAGTTTGGAGCATAAATGTGAAACTGAGACTGGCGAGAACCTTGCGGAAGAGAGGGCTCCCGGTGAGGTAGATGAGGCAGTTGGTGGCCGAGTTAAGGACAACTGCCATGTTCGACATATCCACTACGTATCTGCAATGCTGCAAATTCGCCGTGAAAGCTAGCAGACACAAATAATTATTGTAGCCCAAATATTTTGCTTGAGTAGAGGCTGGGCGTTGAGATTTCCACTATGTCCAGGAAAGTAGGCCCTAGATGAGCGAAGAGAAACCTAAACTCTTTTCCAAACTTAAACTTGATAGAGGCATAAGAGAGATGGAAGGACTTGAGGGTGAGGAGGATCATCATGAGGTTGGTGCGCTTGCTTTGGCCGTGGCTGGAGCGGCGATGGCTGCGGTACTCCACCTGAGAAGTAGGGAGGGGAGGTTGGGGTAGGGGAGGTGGAGGGGAGGATGGATGAAGTGCCATGGTAAGACTGCGAGCGGCGCAAAGGGAGGTGACGCGTATGCGGGACTGGGCAGGGGCCGAGGGGACGGTGGCGAGACGGCGGCGAATGCGCGGCACAATGCTGGCGTAGCTCGTGCCCTGGATCGTCTCCACCACCGACTCATCCTCATACCTCCTTCAACGCCTTTCTCTTCCTATTCTCTCTTCGTTAGAAGGATGAAGACTGAGGAGAGAAGGAGAGAAGGCCGGCCTGACGCTGGCGCATGACGAGGAGAATGCGAATGGAGAGGATGAGCAGGGCTGTGAAGGGAACGATAGAGTAGAAGACAAAGACGCTCAGCAGACGATAGTAGATCTGATAGTACCAGTTCCTTCTGCAATGTTGCCAGAATTTCTCACACCTTCTTCAAAATGAGGCTGAAGATTGGGCATGCCTTAGGGCCCCTTGTGTGACGATGTTGGACCAGAGACCGGTGTGGTGGTCCCAGCAGGAATTCACCTCCAGCTCAAAGTAGCGCGGCAGTGAGTACAGCAGCACCACTACACTCACGCAAGCCAGGAGCCGCATAACCTTACACAGCATTCTTTTGTCACGGAACAAAGGCAGAAAAAGAAGGGGAACGTTGGCTCTATTCTTGATGTAGCGTAGGTGCCAGAGGGGGTAGCGGAGTGCCGTGTAGCGATCCACTGTCATCACCAGAACCACCCAGAGCGGGCCCAGCACTGTAGTGTTGGCGAAGCCGTACGTGAACTGCAGACTGGAGAATTGCAGGTGGATAGGGTGGAGAGGGCAAGGGAGACCTGGAAAAGGGAAGCGAAACGCCCTACATGTCGATCACTGCCGCTCAGTATGGACGGCACTGCCACCAGCATCAGGGCACCGCAGAGGAGCAGCGTGTCCCAGAGCTGGAGGAGAGAAAAGAGGATATGTGGGGGAGAAAAGAGGAGTGGAGGAAGGGACGGCGAGTGCGGCCAGGTAGACGTAGAGGGCGGGGCGAAGACGCAGGCCGAGAAAGACGATGATGGACGTCGCGTTGGCCACCAGCCCGCAGACCACGAAGACCATCGTCAAGATTCCTGCCGGGTGAAGAGGCTCATTTGGAGGCTGAGGATAAGGGTGGCTCAACCGGAGACTGCGAAGTTGAACTGCTGGCGTGGATCGAAGAGAGAGTCGGTGTGAGTGAAATTGGGGGGTACGTAGGAGTAGCAGAGGAAGAAGTCGGAGGGCATGAAGGCATTGGAACTGTTGCCCAGCCACATTCTCACCTGCACTTACTTCACATCCATGTCCGATCCTGCCTCTCTTCCCATTAAGAAAAAGGTTCGCTCTTCTTTTCGCATAAAACAGCGAGGACACTCTGGTAAAACTAGTGATAAATTGTTAACGATAGTGGAAGAGGTTGGAGATGGGGCAAAGTAATTTCCCAGTGAGGTGAAGCAGCGGAGTTGCCGTGGGGCATCCCAACCCTTCCTGCTCTGCCACAAATGCTCTCCTCACGTGAGCAGGCAGGGAGAGTTTATCACATTGACTCACTGATTAAGCACGAGACGCGTCAGCTTGCTGTTTTGCGTGCAGAGGAGATATGTGATAAAGAGACATTGATAAAGTGAGATAAAGTGATAAAGATATAAAGAGGCAGAGATAAAGAGAAGAGACAGAGACATAAAGAGACTGTGATAAAGAGGCAGAATATTTTGGAAAAGAGTCTCTGCTCTGTTCTACTTGCCAAACTAGGCCATTTAGGGAACAGGTTTTTCAGTGATTGGTTTTCACCAGATGAAGCAAGTTCCGGCAAAGGCAAAGGCGTTGTACTAAAATTAACACAATTGGAATGTGTTAGGTTAAGCAACCAGATTTGAAAAGATTTTGATTAAAAAATGGCAGAAAACGAAACTAAGCAGGATTTTAAAGAATATAAACTAAATGGCTTCATGAAAAAGGAGTCATGGCCAAACTTAGCTGAATTTTTCGATTAGATTACGTTGATGGAAAACGCCGAAAATTTATTAGGCAGAACATGGCAAATGTTACTTTTTGCACCGCAAGAACATGCATATTGAGCGTGTGCTTAAATGTTTTAGAGGATATGAAAGTATACCTGGAGTAGCTGGAGGCGGGAGGGGCTCATCACTAAATGAGTGCGCATGGTTGGGCATGGGCTAATGGATCAGGCCTTTTGGCGACCCAAATTCAATCTCCAGCTACGGGGAATCCGGTGGAAGGAGAGATTGAAAGTGAAGTGGCCAGAGAGTGGCAGTAAATGGATGCCCAAAGCTCCCCTTTACTCATCCCAGATTTGAAAACAAAGCTGCTTTTCCCAACTTAACGCATCATATAATCTAAAAAGATCCATCATTGAACGTTTCGAATACTTACATTTTTCCGCGTCATTCTCAAAGAAAATTACAATTTTTTGAAGGAAAATATATCTCATTTAGGTCTTTGTATGCTTCATCCTTTAATAAAAAATGCAACCAGAAGTCGGGAAATTCTCCACCTTTTCAGAGTTTAAGAATAAGAAAAAAACGTATATTTAAGAAAAATTCTGGAACTTTTTTGGTTATGCTGATGTACTTGTCATGTGAATGTCCAAAATGTTTGCTGCTGAAGTCGAATGAACTCATAAGAACTTTTGCATTTGCCAAAATATTATTTTATTTTATTCATGACTACGTTTTACATCATCAGCAGCACATGAGCGTAGCTAATTAATGGTAAAACATGGCTTAGCATAAGCATCTCATCAGGTAGAGCCTCTAACTGCTGATCCCTGTTCTTCCGATTCACTGCAATAAGAAAACATGCATCGGCTTTCCGTTCTTCTGCTCCTCTCCTTCCACTCCCCAGTCACAGGCCGTCAACCAGGCATCGCATTACCCTCCTGCTAGCAAAGGGGTGGAGAACCATGAAGGAGTATGAAGGATTGGCGGAGAAGGTGCGACTTGTGGACCAGACGGTGGTGGGTCGGCCGGCCGTGGTGGACAGCTCCCAATGGGGCCGCTTGGAGGCCATGGTGGAAGGCGCCTGGAGCGGCGTCTGCAATCCCCCAAACTCAGCCCCGCTAGGAGCGCACAGCGATCAGGATGCTGCGGCCATTTGCAGCCAGCTATACCCGTCCTCTCCCCTCCAAACCTCTCCAGCCCCTCCTCCCCTTCAGCCCTAAGAATGTTCAGGCAGAAGAATGGGCAGCCCACGGAGCACGCCATCTTCCAGCTGTCCGGGGCCTTCGGGCGCTCCAGCTCTTTCGGCATCAGTCGGATCCAGTAATTGGGCTCATTTCAGCTGGGCAGAGGGCCATAGTTGGACTCAGATGCCCGTCGGGGAGTAAGGATACCGGCTCTTGCGTGGTGACTCGAAACAATTCGGATGTCTGTCCGGCCAAGAAGAACCTCTTGTTGGCTTGCGACTCTAAAGTGGCTTTTCTGCGACATATAATCGCGGAGGTGAACAGTTCTATGCCTCTTCCAAGTTAGCTTTTCTGCCGTTTCTTATTCTGCGATACAATCTGTTTCTAAGGCAATCTAAATGGGGACAGCTTCACTTTCGGCCAAGACACCTACTTCGTCCTTAACCAACCAGTGGGGAGCATTGAAGAGCAAGCTGAGCAATGTATCATTGATTGGGCAGTGCTTCATAGCTGAGCGTTGTTGAGTCGTTGAGGCCGAGCAAAGGGCGGTGAGGCATCCCTTCTTCCGCCCACCTTCTACTCCTACAGCCCCCTTTTCCCCAACGCCAAATCGGTATCTTCTTTTGCTTTGAATGATGTCCAAGAAAGAGTGAATGCAAGCGGCGCTACCTCATCGGCTATCGAAGTCAGAACTGCGGAAGTGCTGTAATTACCAAGCCCACGGCCCAGAGCAACATTCGCCTGGTGGACTCCAAAGGCCAGCCGAGCACCTCTGGAAAAGGCCTTCTCCTGGTTCATATGCCTCTTTCTGTCCGTCCCAAACAAGCGTGATGAAACTGGGATCGCAGGTGAAAGTGAATGAAACATGGGGCTTCGTCTGCGATGACAGCTTCGGCATCGAAGAAGGCAACGTGGCCTGTCGTCAGCTGGGCTATAGCAGGCAGCGCATCCTCACTGTGGGCGGGCACGGGAATGACTAAGAGTGTACTGCTTCAGGGCCAAGAACTTGGGACCTAGGCTAGCAGGCGGGGGAAAGCCGGAGGACTGGAGCTTCTACGGATGGGCAGAGAACCGAGAGGCCCTACACCCTAGCAGCATGGCCGGATATGACTTTCTCATGGATGACGTGGCCTGCAAGGGGAGCGAGAAAAGCCTGCAGCTCTGCCCTCAAAGGACAGACGGCCACGACTGTAACCTCCGTAAACAGGGCAAGGAGAAGACCGAGGAAGTCGGCATCCAGTGTCTAGGTCGGCGGCATGGAAGCACCTTTAGGGCTCTGATTCTTTTGTCTGCCTTGAAGGAGCCAAAGCACGCTGCCTCTTCCTAGACAATGGACAATTGGTGAAGAAGGATTGCGACACCTCCTACTACGGCCTCTGTCGCAAGATTTAGTGATTCAAGCCGCTAATTTCCAGAAAACAACTCTCAGATTATAAATTTTTGCAACCTTGACCAAACTGACACCATTATTGCGGCACAATTGAATAAAGAAACAAAAAAGACCAAATTCAAATTTAAAGGATGTCTTCTAAGGCAAGAGTTTTTACCAGATAGCTTTCTTTGAGTGAAATAATAAATATAAACTTTTTTGACAATCTACTAAAAGGGTTTAAACTGGGTGCTATGACAAAATGCGCTAAAGCAAAATTTCTGAATCAAATTTAGCGAGAATAAGCCTAATTATCGTGTATTTGATCAGAATAATGTGCTGTTGTTATTACAATAAGCTAATAAGCTTCAAATGAGAAGATAATTTATCGGCGACCGATTATGCTAAATATCGATAAAATATACATAAAATAAGACAACACTATGCAATCAATACAGCTAATTAACTCCATAATACATTCAAATTATACAATATATTACCCAGCATTTATTTGAATAAAAAGCAAGTATTATACACCCCGTATAACTACTGCAAAAGCATATGCACTGAGCACCAGTAAGGCAAAATCATCGAAAAATGAATGTCCTTTTGCTTTTCATTCTACCATTAGGATGCAATGCTGTCCTGCGTTTTCACCTGAAGGGACTGTCCCTCGACAAGACAGGTGGATAGTTGGATTAAATGCGTCACTATATCTCCACTCCATAGGCTGCAGGCAACAAAAGACCTTCTGAACTGCTGCGACTTGTGGATGAGAACTCGGGCGGGAACCGAAGCATGCAAGGTCGTGTAGAGGCATTCAAGGATGGCGCCTGGCTGGGAGTCTGCGATAGTGACAGCGGAAAATTACACCACACTCAGCTCGATGTTCAGGCCATCTGCAACCAGCTTCTCGACACGTGGCCCTCCTCTCCTGCCCACACTTCTTTCAATCTTCAGAATGTGCGATTTGAAGGAAGCCAAATGCCCGACTGCCCGCCGCTTTTCGCTTCCCAGCTGGCTCCTTCAACAATTCGGCGATCTTCGGCATCAGCCGATACACGTAAGCTGCTTTGGAGCCAGATGATGTGAGGGTGGAGCATAGGAGAATGGACGGGAAGGTGCAAGGTGAACTCGGCCAATGTGGCGGACTGCGACCTCCAGCAGAACTCCGACGTCTGCCCCGGCGGCAAGAGCCTCGCCATTGCTTGCGGCAAACAGGCTGAGATCTATCAAGGCCTACAGCTTCTTTCCAATCACTCATCTCCAATCGGATGGCCTGGTTACCCCCTTTTTATATTCATATTTACACGACTTTTCACTGCTGCTGCTGCTTCAGAGAAAATGAACATTTACAATTTCAAGCTGGGCGCTGTCACCTACTACATCCCCGCCAAACGTTTCAACAGCCACCAGGAGCACGTGAAGGAATGTGAAAGAGGAGTTCTGGAGAAAAGGGTGGAGTTGAGTGGGGTGTTGGAGGTGAGCGTACGGGGGGGTTCGCGACGATGCTGCCGAGCGAGTACTATCGCCACTTCCATGCCAGCCTCTTCCCCGACGTCAGTCGCCGCTATCTTCTAGGCATCCAAGACGCCCTTTGCAGTTCTCTTCTCTTTCTTCATCTCTTTCATCTCAACTGTCCGACCAATGCTTTTTGCAGGCTCAGGGAAGCAGTGCAGCTTTTATGAGATGCGTCTCGGAAATGTCCAACGCCTAGAATGCAACAAGACGCACAACGCTGTCTGTGTTCATATCTGAGTTGTTTTTGCCAAAACGAGACTAAAATTATAAACGAGACTAAAATGTTGGCGTTTCAAATTGAATATGACGGAAAAATAGAGGCAATGGTAAGCTGCGGGAACGAAGATACACGCAAGGCAATGGATGAACCGGATTGACAGAGCAAATTACAGGTCACAGTTGAAGCGAAAGCGGAAGAGGAGCATAGGAGGAGAAGACTGGACCAAACGAAGCCGTCCGCCAGCTCAGTAGTATAGCATTGCACAGGGGAAGAAGAGGTGTGTAGGCTATAAAAAGGGGGAGTAGGCCTCAGAAGCGGGCTCCAAAGGCAGGTCTAGGCTGGCGAGCATGGTGAGTCTGGTGTGGCGGTGGTGGGGGAGGCTGGGGGGCACCGCCGCCGTCGGACTCGGAGTCGGTGGAGATGAGGGTGACGTGGGAAGGGTGGATTGGCTGCGGAGGAGGGGGCTGTAGGTCGGGGTTGAGGGCGGGGAGGCCAGGGCGACGCCGTGGGGGGCTGAAGCGGGCGAGGATGGAGGCGGGGTTGGACTGGAACCAGCGGGCTTTCTTCGTCTCCTTGGCCGGGGGCGGGGGTGGGGGTGGTGGCTGTTGCTGAGGGTGCTGGATGTTGTTGGCTGCTTGGGGGTGCTGTAGGGTGTTGGGTGCCTGGACACGGGACCATCCGTCGCCGGGCGGGGCGGAGATGGGCTGGCGAGGGGCAGGGAGGGGCGGTGGGGGCTGTTGGTTGTTGGGTGGGGGTTTGTGGGTGGGTGGAGCAGGGTCGTCGATGGAGGCGGTCTCTTCGGAGCTGCTGTCCGCGTCCCCGGCGGGAGGGCGATAGTCGAATGGAATGCCGCTCGGCTGGCTTACGCCTGCCAATCCATCGCTTTACAAAGTTAGATCAACATTGACTTTGGGAAGCAGTCTACTAAAGAACAGAACTATGGAGAGGCAGAGGTAGGAGAAGGAGGAGAAGGCTTAGGAGGAGAAGCAGGGATGGTAGAGAGGTAAAAGAGGGCGGAACCTGGTAGGCAGGTGAGGTGGGTAGGTGGGTAGGTGTGGGCAGGCGGGTAGATTGGGCATGCGAAGAGTGGGGAGGGAAAAGCGCGGGAGATCAAAGGTGTAGCAAGCAGAATGTGGGCAGTTATCACTGGAGTGGAAATGAGGGGATGCAGAAAGCCCAGGTTGCGGTTAATCGCTCTGGATCAAGGCAAACGTCTCTGCAATCCAAGCTTCAACTAGCCCATTTCAATCTCTAGCCATCGGAGCAGGAGCAAACTGGGTGAAAGAATGCAGGAAATAAGCAGTGAGTCAAAGCAGGAGGGTCAGTTAGGAACCAAAAAAACCTTTCACCTAGCTCTATTCTAAGTTAAAAAGATGTCTACACTGAATGTAAAGGAATGTGCTAGTAGGCTAAGGATGGGAGCTGACTGTGGCTTAGAATCGGCTGCAAGTGTCGCTGAGCCCATCCAAACTGCCAATCGTTATGCTGTCGCCCTCATCTTCCTTCAAGCCAGCTTTACCTACTCCTTTCCCGGCTATCCAAGTCCGCTCTGAGGCTGGAGCAACATGAAAGCTATATGGCCGGTGAGATGTTGTGTAGGTGGGTAGGTTAGAGCTATGAAGTGCTGGGTGGTGGGAGTGCATACCAGGGTAGGCCGTGAGGGTGGTCTAGAGTGTGGGCGCTGTTGGTGCTGTGGCGGGGGCGGTTGACAGTCCTCAGGGTAGAGCCATAGACGGGCGTCGGAGGGTCTGGAGAGGACCCAGTTGGTGGAGTCCCCGGATTGGCGGCGGTTGGTGGAGTCCCCTCCGACGCTGCCCATGACGAGGGCGCTGAGCCAGTCCTTGCCGGGGGCCTCCTCGCACTCTGTGGTACAGGGAGGCAGGTGAGACAGGCTACACAGGCTCTGCAGTGCTCATTGGGCTGCTAGGGGGATGTGAGGAGTTTTCCAGGGGGCCCAGGAGGGTGCCGGTGTGTAGCCGCAGGCCAACCAACGTGCAGGGTAAGAGGACGAGAGTGGTTGGGGTGGGGGGCAGGGACGCGGACACGGGGACAGGAGGACCAGGCAGGGACATTTGAGGACGGGCAGGGCAGGCGGCAATCGGGGGAAGACACAGCAATTGCTCTGAAGCGGGGTTGAGAGGGGAGGGAGTGGATGTGGAACCGGGTGGTGCGGGGCCGGCAGAGACGGCTTTGAGACTGCGGGCGAGGTGAGCATCGGCGGCCGGCTCCCAGCTCCCCGAGCTCGCCTCCCCGCCGCCGCCCTTCAGCAGTGAGCGCCAACGGAGGCCCCCCGCCCCTCCGCCCTCCGACTTCCGCCGACCGCCGTCGCTTTCGCTCGGACTGCTCGGCTCATACTGCACAAGTGCCAAGCTCTGGGTGAAAAGAGAGAGGAGGAGGGAAAAGGAAGGGGGGCTGACGGCGGAGTCCGAATCGTGCAGTGCTCCGGAGCGTTTGTTGGCCTGGCGGGCGGAGTCGGCGGCGCTGTAGGTGCTCGTCGTGTTCCCGCCCGAGCTGTCCGTCACGTACAGCCGCTTGTTCTGTCCAATCAGTAGGGGTATGAGTGAGGAAAGGAGAGGGGGGTTGGAAGAGGCGAACGGTGGAGGAGTCAGTTGAACGTGAGTGTGATGCGTCGAGGTCGGAAGAGTGTGGGCGGGCGGGGCGCATCATGCCGACGGATTTGAATCTGCCGCCGCAGCAGGCTCGACGAATGGTGCTCATGGCCTTGTCGTTGAGGAGGACGTGGAAGAGGGCGATGAAGACGCCCTGGAGGGAGTTGAGGATGACGAAGGCGTAGGCCGCCGCCAGCGCCGCCCTCCGAATCACCGTCAGATAGGCCGTGGCCCAGGTCAATCCCAGGAGGCAGAGCAGCATCGTGGACCCCTTCAGCCAGCCCTTCATCTGAAACTTCTTCCCCCCATTTTTTTCACCCCCTCCATTTGTCCATCGGCCAAGTCTGGACCTTGGTCATTCGACTTCGCTCGGCGACAGAAGTGGCCGTGAAAACGACGCGCAGGGCGATCAGCAGGAACACTGCGTTCAGCTGGAATTAGGCCAAAGATTAGGCCCAGTCCTTTGGGGAATTCCTCCTCGCTCTATTTTCCCCCTGGCCCCTGCTGAAGAGCGCCCATACGTCAAGCGCTGATAAATATGTCCTCTTAGCCAAGCCCCGTCCTTCCCACTTTTAGGCCCGAATCGTGAAAAGAAACTAACCAATATGACCAGGGAGACAGGGCCGATGAAGGCGTAAATGGTGAGGCTGTCCACGTCTATCCAGCAGCTGAAAGTGAGGAGTAGAAGAGAGTGTGTGGGAGGAGACATTGAGGGCCCACTATTTGCTGGTGCCGAAGTCTTTGAGACGAACGCCGAGTGTGGCCCCAACGATCACTGCTGGCAGCCCTCAAATCTGTCCACTTTACGAATAGTCCATCATTTTGCACTCTGATTTTGCTGGTGTTCGTTTTTCTCTCCACTTGTTCAAAAAAGCTAGATTCTGGATGTGTTGTTTCAGCAAGTGTGCATCGGAAATTCTCTTGACAGCAGCTTGTCCATTCAACTCTTCATCTTTTTTGCAGGAGCCTTTGAATCAATAGACACTCTCTCTTGCCGAAAGGCCGGCTGGATTTGCTAATTCCTCGTTGCTTCTATTGGATTAGGGACTGAGGTGCTGAAAGTTTGGGCAAGGCTAGGCAAGCTTTACAATAAGCAGAGGAGGAAGGGCTACCGAGAGAGAAAGAGAGAGGCAAAGGGGAACGCTTATCTGCTTGACGTCAGGGGATCGGGGTCTCTTTTGGAGGAAGAGCAATTGCCCCACGGCCCCTTCTTTCCACTCACCCCCTTCGCCTTTCGACCTCCTCTCCCAGCTTCTCCTTTACCCTCTCTAACCACATTGCCCATGTCTCTTCTCTACTCCCCTCCTCCCCCCACCAACTCAAACCACTGCCATCTACCTGCCCCACCTCATGCTCTCTGAGAACACCGGCTATTTCACTATTTGACCTGCCTCATTCCTTATCTGCTCAAGCTGATGGCCACCCTCGCAACCTCTTTTGAGAGGGGTGCCGTAAAAGTGCGTAAAAGAGCTAATAACGTCTGCAGGAAGGAGAGATGAGGGTGGGGAGAGGGGAAGGAAAGAAAGCGGGGACTGACAGCTGGCGGTATGCCCGCCGTTCCCTCCCTCCCCTCATCCCCCCTCCCCTCATCCCCCTCCCCTCGTCCCCCCAGCCCCAACCTAGGCCTCCGTACCCCTCATTCCGCTACCATTCTCTCCCACTTCCTGTTCCCGGCTATCCCCCAGACTTGCCCCCAGTCACTGCTCGCTAAACAGCTTCCACTATCTCTTGGCGCTATCTAAGAAGCGAGCCTTTTTTCTAAAAGGATGTTTTGTGGCAAGTTTTGAGAAGGTTTCTGTGAAATGAGTTATGGAAGATGATATGCGGTTAGGTGAAGAGGGGCGGGCTTCATTTTTGCATGGGTTTAGTGGATATGCAGGCAGAGCTTGGCACGAGGCTAGGCCTTCATTCCTTCCTCCCCCCTCTGCGCTTGTTTATGCTTCCCTCTGGCCAAGCCTTGCCACCTCTCTAAGGGCCCAGACTGACGGCCTATTCACCTTGGGCATCACAGCCTTGTCTTTTCCCCCGCCTGTAACAAAGGCTGATGTTATCTTGGAAACTAGCTCCTGTCACGCCGGTGGCAATGCCTCTTTCTCCCTCCATCAAGCCTTTTTATGAGAGTCGGCCCTGAAGCAGATTCTGCAGGCAGGCACAGGCCTCCCACACGAGCTAGGCAAGAGCTGGGCGGCTCAAATAAGCATTTCAAGTAGCAGCCTATTCCCCACCATTTCCCTGCGGAATAGACGAGGAAAGAATGCGAGTTTAGAAGGCTCCAGCGCTGAGGCAGCAACTCAGGGGCTACGTTTCTGGGCAGAAAGGAGTTGGTGAGTTTATTTGAGGAAGGATGAGCGGTGATTGGGGGAACAGGAGCGATGCGAGGACAACGCCGCGGGTGATGATGGGTGAGAAGGAGGTGCGGAAAGAGGTGGGGAGGGAGGCAGAGATTGAGAGCAGCCAGCTATTCCTCCTCGGCCTCGGCATCCTGGCCGTCTGGATGCTCATCATGCTCCTCTGCGCTCGCAAAGAACTCTTCCGCAGACTCGTCAAACAGTTCTTCTTTCATTTCACGTCCTCTTCCACCATAAAAAGCACTAATGTGAAGTGATGTAAGACTGCTGCTAATGCGCAAGGTGAATGAGTGCTGCAGGTATCTGTGCTGCCAGCCGCCGCCGCCGATTCCGAAAAGCGGGGGCTCCCGAGCCGGCAGCCTCTGCGCTGGGAGCACCAGTTCACGCCATCAGTCCCTCTCACAGGCCGGCCAACCCGCCCCCAGACGCTGCTCCAACCGCTCCCTATCCGTCAGCCTTGCACAGCACCGAGCCGAGCTTAGACGCGCCAGCCAGCAGCTTGGCCAGGTCCTCTCCCGCTACTATACTGCCGCATGAAGCTAGCTTTCATCTGCAGCAGGTGGTGACACTGGAAGCCGGCCATGGACTGGAAGGAGTGCTCACGGACCCTGGCCAATTTGTTCTCCTCGAATCAGAGGTCTCTTTTCCCCCTCCTTTCCTTCCAAGCATCCCCACCTTGGCTCATCTCCCATGTACCGAAGAGACATTGTAAGATATGAAATGGATGCTCTCACGGCCCCGGTAAGCAGCAGTCCTTGACTCTCATTGAACCTCCATCTAGAGCGCGAAGGCTTTTCCGCCCTGCTTTCCCTCTCTCCCTCAATTCCTGCCTCCTTCTCTCTCCCCCGCTCTTCTCTGCTCCAGTCCCTCTGCTCTGCCCAATCCCCTCCCAGCCATCTCAACTGAAGGTCGGCGGGGAGCTGCTGGTCTGCCCGCTGAACCCGCAGCTGTCGGCGCCGCTGCTGGGCGGGGTGGCGCCGATCACGGAGGAGTCCTCGGAGGCGGACTCGGAGGCGGAGCAGCGGCGCGCACGCCGCCCCGCCCGCACCCAGCCCGCCGCCGTCACCCTGGCCGCCAAGCGGGAGGCCAATCGGACGCGGCGAGCGGAGAGCCTCCGAGCAGCCGGCCTCCCTCACCCGCCCGCCAGGACTAGGACCAGCTCAGTGCGACACTCTGGCTCACAGGAGCTATTCTTTCTGCCCTGAACTGCTCTCAAGGCCGCCTTTGCTCAAGAACCTGCTGCTGAATGTGTAGATTGGTAGATTGATGCTGGGATTGGAAGGCAAATATTTTGGCGTGCTGCTCAGTATTTGGTGATGCCCCCATTAGTGGTCAGGATGAGAAGGTAAGAATAATACTGGTAGCTTTGCGTGGGAACCTAAAGATAGTGCCAGCGTCTGTGAATTGATTTGATTACCTCAATCTGTGCTCTCGTTTTGAAGCCCAGACATATATGTACCCAGTTTGACAGTCAGCCTTATAATGGGTATTAAAAAAGCATTCGTTACCCCAAAAGTTGCAATAAAAGAAAGAAAGGCGAACCGTAGGCAAAGAGGTAGTAGAAGGGGAGGCGGCTGCGCTCGCTTTCGAAGACGCGGACGAGCATGAGGTAAAGCTGGTAGCCTTCCAGCAACATCCAACAGAAGGCAGCCAACAGGGCGTACATCAGCCCAGCCGCTATCCCTCGACACTTCAGCCCCACCTACAGGCCCAACAGTCCTCATTCTAGCTTCATCTAATCTATGAATGAAGGCAACGATAGGGTCGTAGGCATCGGGGCCGACTTGGTCCATGCCGAAGAGGAAGAGAAGCTCCGCTGCCAGCAGAGAGATGCAGAGATTCCGATGGATGGTGTTCCGATCGTTCCACAGGGATCTTGAAAAGAACGACCATTGGATTCTGATGCTGAAGCAGGGAAGGAAGAAGCGCTGACGGGAAGAAGGTGAAGGTGATGATGGCTAGGATAAGGCAGATGACGGAGAGGGCACAGCCGACCTGGGATAGGTAGTCCAGGACCTGCCGGTGGCTGCCCGTTATCATGCTATCCTATTCCATGCATATTTGTAAATCTTAGATTCTAAAACATTGCTAGGAACTTGTACCTCTCCTTCGAGGCGGCCAGTGACGTCCATGAGGACTGCGAAGCTGGTGAGGTGAGAGCAGGCACAGCGAGTCCAGTCCCTCGTCGTTGCCGCCAGCTCACACCCAGTCTCATCCCAAGCTCTTCAATGGCAAAGCTTCGCCTAGAAAGCTGGCCATGGCCTAGGAAAGAGCGGCCTACTTGCTGTCCAGGTTCCAGAAGACGCAGGTGGGGTTGCTGAGGCCGTCTCTGCGCAGGTGCTGTAGCAGGAACTCCACCTTCTCCCCGCCGGCCAGTGCCAGTGAGCGTCCAGCCTCGTTCACGTTGGCGCCGATGATCTCCGAGTTCACCACCCGCTGCTTTCCGGAGGACTCTGGAAGCCGGCCAACATGGTTGTGGATGGGACTGGGCGGGAGGTATAGGATACTGGAAGGGCCGATGGCGGATTGTAGGATGGGAGCCAGATTCTGGAGGCGGAAGTAGGAGAGGCGAAGGGTGTTGTCGGGCGGGGCGTCTTCGCTGACGCCTGGTGGTAGAGTGCCGCGCTCTGAGGCCACCGACTCACCTGAACAGCCTTCCCACTCTCCTCAGGAGGGTCTAGTACGAAGGAAGGAGGGCGCAACGGAGGACAGGAAGAGAGGGTAGCTGGATGGCGAGCGGGGCGAGGATGGGCATGCGAAGGGCGGGGTCGTAGATGCTCACGTTCCACTGCACCGGGGCCGACGGCGGTGGAGGAGAGGCAGGGGCCAGCCCCGGCACCGTGTCCGACTGCGGCCCTGAGGGGAACGAACGATGCACCTCAACAGCCAGCCTTATAGCCAGACTACGGACTCGAATATTCTCTGCAAGCAGTACCTCAACGCGAAGGTCAAGATGGTCGTGCTCGAAGAGTTGGGTGTTCTGGCGTCCGATGAAGTGGGTCAGTTGTTCGCCAGAGGCTTCCAGAAGGGTGAGGAGGCCGCCGGCACTGTCCAGTCGCTGCTGCTCAGGCAGGTCCTCCCATGCGCCTAGAAGCAGGCGGAATTTAGTGGCAGAACGATGTGTAAAGGCGTAAGGACGGATGGTGGCTTCATCGAGGAGGCGATTGAGAGCGCCGCTGAGGGAGCGGGTGAAGTTGACGGCCTCGGCTGCGCGCTGCTGAGGACGCTGGAAGACTCCCGGGGCCTTCAGCTGCACCCGCTGCAGGGGCAGAAGCTTCCCCACACTCCTCAGCGTACCCGATACATCGCCTGTCCCATTCCACTATTCATCTCATTTGCCTCGTCATTTTTCAATGGTCGCTTTTAATAGAAATACAGTAGGTATGCAGTAGCAGAAGGAAGTATAACCTCCGAAAAGAGTGGGCGTGGCGCTAAGGCTATGGGTGAGGCGATCGGCGACTAGGAGGGCGGGCTGGCCGTCGTCGATGGCCTTCTCCACCTGCGGCAGCCACGCCTGACGACACTCACTCAGGTCCGGACCGCCTCCCGTCCAAGATGAGGCCCCATTCCCGGAGCGCGCACACAGCCATCGCGCTTGTCCTCAATCCATCCACTCCAATAGAAGGGTCGCCAAGAGGCAGCTCCAGGCTAACCGATGGTGCCTGCAGGGCAAGGGATGATGGCCTGAAGGCCTTCCTGCGTCCCTGGCCAGCTCAGACCGCGTCGCTCCGTCGCCGGACAAATGCCACCGCTCTGCAATCTTCATTCATTCCTACAGGTCGCTGAAAGAAGTCATGCGGCACACGACATGCTAGCGTTCAGGAGCACAGGCAGAAAGAAACAAGGAAGAGAGAGAGGTGAGCAAGAGAAGCGAGTGCAGAGTCAGGCAATAGGAGGCAGCGTGCAGAGAAAGAAGGGAGAGAAGAGGGGGATTTGGGGCGCTGGTGCGGGCGAGGGTGGAGGAGAGGGGAGGCAGGAGAAGCAGGCGAGGCGATCAGATACCCGGCCGAGGGGGGCGACGCTGTGGGGTGCGGAGGGTCTGGTGGGCGGAAGGGTCCAGTAGGTCTCCCCGGACTCCGCCGCCGGCCGACGCTCCGTGACGAGCTCTGTGGCGATCTTGATGGAGGGCGTGGGCCTCCGGGTGGTGGCCAGGAAGGAAGGCACGGCCCATTCCTCCTCTCCTGCTGGCTCTTCCTGGTCCGGGACTTCGGTGTAGTAGGTGTACTCGATGGGCTGAGTGGGCAGGAGCTGTGGCGGAGTTGGCGGCCGAGAGGTTGCCAGTTTAGTGGATGGCACCGTGATGGCCGTTGTGCTTGTAGTTGGCGTCGTGGTTGTACTTGTGGTCGTGGTCGTGGTAGCAAGCATTGTGGTAGATGTAGTAGTGGTGGGGGTTGGTGTAGTTGGAGGTCTTGTTCTGGGCCGTGGTGTGGGTCTTGGTGTAGGACGTGTTCTTGGCACAGGCCTGGTCCTAGTGGATGGGCGGGTGCGAGTGGGTGGCCTGGTTCTGGGCGGGGGTCTTGGTCGTGTGGTGGGTGGTGGTCTGGGCGCAGGGGGCGGAGTGGTTTCCTCCTGTAGGATGAAGACGGGGGGAGGAAGGGTGGGCTGGGTAGAGGGCGGGGCGGGCTGTAGGAGGAAGACGGGCGGGGAATCGGTGGGGGCGCTGAAAGCGGACGAGGACAGAAAGACCACTGGGCCTTCACCCCCAGAGGAGCCGTCACCCGCGGCCAAGCCTACCGTGCTGGGAGCGACGGGCTGCGCTGCTTCCGTCGGCCTCCGGGTCCTCAAAGGAAAAAGCTTTATTCAATGCAGTTGTTGGTGGGGGAGGAAAAGAGGGGACTGTGTCCTGGGCGGCTGGGTCCTTGGTCGAGGAGGAGGTGGCCGCGTCCTAGTGGTTGGCGGTAGGGTGGGAGGTGGAGGAGTGGAAGGTGGTGGAGTGGGCGGAGGGGTGTTGGGGGGTGGTTGCGGTCCAATGGGAGGCGGCGGTGTCTCAGGCTCCGTAGTCGGCGCTTCAGTCGTAGTTGTCGTTGTTCTGAAGATCAGCGACTTAGTATAGGCCAGGCAGGCCTAAGAAAGACATGGAGTACGTAGGGCGCGGCGTAGTGCTGGATGGGAGTTTATAGGTGACTTGTCGAGGCGGAGCCAGGGTTGGTTTGGGTCGGTCCCAGTTGGGATCCAGCAGCTTCTCACGTTCCGTGCCTGGAGGAGAGAAGGTGTGAAATGAGATGAGGATGGAAGATTGCTCAGGGGTTGGTAGTGACCGAATGGGGAGTACTGACAGACGAAGTCGTAGTAGAGGCTGCAGCGTTTGGCAAGCCAGACCACGCGCTGTGGGCGATTGCGGCGAGCTGGCTGCACATAGTAGGCCACACAACCGCCGCCAGTGAACGTGCTTCTTTCTGGTCTTCAATTTGTCTAGTTTTATTTCAACAAATCAAAAAATCTATGAGTTTTGAGAAATCATATGGGTTTACTAGCAGTCCATGAAAGTTCGATCATTCATTCATGTTGGTCTCTTTTGAACTAATTTTGCTAGGCATGCCGAGCCATTGATATCCAGTTTTAAACTAAATAAATCATGCCCAACTGGCATTACACCAATTTAGGAAAAGATTTACCCCAGCTACGCCTCTAATCTCCAGGTCTTACTTGTTCACGTAGAGTTTGGTATGAGCAAGCTTGCTGGCACCAATTTCACTGGTCAAATAACGAAGGGAGGTGAAAACAATAAAATGTAGAAAACCGAAAGTCGAGTGCCTCGCCGGAAGCCCACTGGCCTTCCATCTTCTTCCCCACGCGCTTGCTCCTTAATCCGATCCAGAAGTAAGAGACCTACATTCCTTCTCTTCTTAGCCTACTCCTAAAATTGGATGGCTCATGTACCTTGGTGTCCTCCTTCTTGGCCAGCTCCTGTACGAGGAAGTCGTTGGTGGCCTCGTCGATGGGGCCTGCCAGGTCGCCGCCCTTCTGCCCGCACACCGCCCGCGCCGCCTCCCACGTCTTTCGCTTCGTCCTGTCCTGCACATTGGCCAGGGGTGGACAGAGGCATTGGGCAGGGGCAGCTTAGTGAATGAGGAAGGATGACCTGGACATGGATGACTTCGTAGCAGCGGCCGGCGAAGTATCGACTGCCATTCCTGCAGTGCTCCACCGCCTCCCCGCAGCTCAGGCGGTACTCCAGGAACACGCTGTCCCCCGGCAGGCACGGCTGCTCTGCGAACACCGACGACACCGGACCCACTCGGCATGCCTCCTTCCCTTGGCACCTGCAAGAGGGAGGAGTCTGTGGAGGCGGGGATGTGGAGGCAGGAGGGGCATTAGAACCGCTGGACGAGGGTGAGGAGGGAGTTGGAGGCGGCGCAGTTCTTTTCCATGGGCTGAGCGGCGCAGGCGAATGGCTGGGGCCCGCCGGGCTGCCCGAACACGGCGTACTCCACCGTCACCGACTGCCCTGAGGGACAGCCGAAGTCCAGGCTCTCCGCTGGACAGATCTGGGCAGCGCTAATTCCTCCTTTGCTCTCAGCGAAAGCTGGGAAATGAAGTTGGTACCGCTTTCTGGGCGGCCTTGGCTGGGAATTTGTAGGCGACGGGCTTGTCGCAGAGCAGACCCGCGAAGCCTTCCGGACAACGGCACTGGAACCCGTACTCCCCGTCCTCACCTTTCAATTGCATGCTCTTCTTCATCGACTGAGACAGGGAAGAGGATGGGCAAAGGAGGCAACGAGCAGGCCTGTCCTCCAGCCGTTGGCAGATGTAGAAGTTGCGGCGGAAGTCGCACGGCTGCGCTGCCCAGCTGTAGTAGCCACTCTCTGAGGACACCGCGATGCAGGACTCTTCAACCCTCTTCTCTCTTATTCCTCACCCTCATTCTTCTCACTCTTACACCCGACACCAGAGACAGGACACTGAGGGGGGTTAGGGGGAAGGAAAAGAAGCACCAGCTCCACTCTGCGCCAGGTCCGGCTGCCCGTCGGCCCAGAAGCCTTGGCCCACGATTGCGGCGCTTGCGCGATGACCGTGCCAGAGGAAGGCCTTCTTTCCCGGCGACAGACTTCCGCCGGTCCAGGCTCCCTCCGCCCCTTGCTCTGCAGCACAGGACCCCACTCACCAAACACTAAGCCTGCACCAGACGCACACGCCAGCCTCATGGCTTTGATGATGTTCAGATTCGTTTCTCTACCGCATGGCAGATTTTTGACCGCGGAGCGGCCCGAAGGGCCGCTCCGCGGTCTATAGAGGTTACTAAACTTTTGTCCTCATGCGTATATATATATATATATATATATATGTCAGTGGCCGCGCTTCGCGCGGCCACACTTTTCATTCAGCATCTTTCGTTTCTTTTTTTGTTCATCCACACTTTACAGTATTTTTAGTTTATTTTAATTTATTGTTAACATAAAATAGTTAATACATTTACTGGCGCCTTTTGATCACAGGTGTCTTGATGTAATGCTGATAAGAATTCAATTCTTCAGCTCAGCAAATGCATTTGAAGTTTCACCAATATCTGAAACTCCACTGATCATAAATGCAAACTCTATAAGATCAAGGACTGCAAATATTGCATGCAGTCAAAGTGACCGTTGGCATTGAAAACTGGCAAATACCTACTAATGAATAACTTGAAACATCAGCTCACTGAGTAGGGTCAAAATCATGAAAATTGACTTAACTCAATGACGTTTTTAACAAATAAAATGGTAATGAAACAAAAATGGAAATAGATGGTCTTATACAGAATAGTTCAGGCTTGAATTTAAAAAAAAGTCCGACAGAAAAAGTTAAAAACTGGAGGAGCTATGGCATTTCAAAGTCAAAAAATAGCCAAAAATGCCAAAATCGCACACATTTTCAACCATTTTTCATGTTCAACATTATTGGAGCATAGTGCGCCTAATATATGTTGCACAACTCGCTGAGATCTATCCAAAAAGGTATCATATGCCAGGATATATTTCGAATCCAGCGTGCCCAAGTACCCCTCCCAAAATGGCATCACCCATATATAATAAGATATATGTATCTGGAAATGCTGGGAACGGGCGAATTCTCAACGGATTTGGACACACTTTTTTTTTCCGGAAAGGTAATGCTATTTTAGGAAGATCTGGAGGGGTAGACCCGGTTTCCGAGCATTTGAAACATTACTTTTTTGGGTAGAAAGGTTTAAACATTGCAATATACAGTTTTTGCGCTGTAGCACCTGTAATCTTGAGAATTGCACAGACAACTTGAGTTTTTTTGTTCACAAGTCGTATATAACAATTCCAAATCTGTGCTTACTTTTGAAAATGGTTGAGAAACCACAGATTTGCCCTCTTGAGTGACAAACTTTCACACATGACAATGGCATCAATAATTAGTAGCAGCTGAACGGCTGATTATTGAACAGAACACTTGAGTTTTTTTGTTCACAAGTCGAATATAACGATTTCAAATCTGTGCTTACTTTTGAAAATGGTTGAGAAACCACAGACTTGCCCTCTTGAGTGACAAACTTTCACACATGACAATAGCATCAATAATTAGTAGCAGCTGAACGGCTGATAATTGAACAGAACACTTGAGTTTTTTTGTTCACAAGTCGTATATAACGATTCCAAATCTGTGCTTACTTTTGAAAATGGTTGAGAAACCACAGAATTTTCCTTTTGAGATGCAATGATCACCTTCACAGCAGAATTTTTCCTTAATTTTTGGATTTTACTACATGTGGATGTGTAAGCGCTCCGCGGTCACCTATTGCGCTTTGCGCCATATACTTGTTTTACTTATTTATATGAGCCATGTGGTACAGAAATGAATTTTGTAACATCCCAGCAGAGCCAAGAAATTGGATTATTATTCCTGACACCCCTGAAATTAGCGCGCACATAGGACAGAAGAACAAGACACTGGACGCAAACGAAAGTCAGTAAAACAAGACAGAAGGGAGAGACTGTGCACTGACATAAACCATACTGCAACTTGAACAGAAAGCACTCAGAAAAGAATGGCCCCAAACGGCAGTAAGAAATGCGAATACAAGAAAAAAATGTGAGAACACAGATCCCCAGCCAGGAACAAGTGTCACGGTGGATAAACAAGAGGAGGGTTAGAACAAGTGGGGGTGGCGCACAAATGGATGGTGTTTTTGACCGCGGAGCAGCCCGAAGGGCCGCTCCGCGGTCTATAGAGGTTACTAAACTTTTGTCCTCATATATATATATATATATATATATATATCTGGAAATGCTGTACACGGGCGAATTCTCAACGGATTTGGACAAACTTTTTTTTTCCTGAAAGGTAATAATGTTTTAGGAAGATATCGCCGGTAGGAAGCGGTCCCCGAGCATTTGAAACATTACTTTTTTGGGTAGAAAGGTTTAAACATTGCAATATACAGTTTTTGCGCTGTAGCTACTGTAATCTTGAGAATTGCACAGACAACTTGAGTTTTTTTGTTTACAAGTCGTATATAACAATTCCAAATCTGTGCTTACTTTTGAAAATGGTTGAGAAACCACAGACTTTCCCTCTTGAGTGACAAACTTTTGCGCATGACAATAGTATCAATAATTAGTAGCAGCTGAACGGCTGATAATTGAACAGAACACTTGAGTTTTTTTGTTCACAAGTCGTATATAACGATTCCAAATCTGTGCTTACTTTTGAAAATGGTTGAGAAACCACAGACTTTCCCTCTTGAGTGACAAACTTTCGTGCATGACAATAGCATCAATAATTAGTAGCAGCTGAACGGCTGATAATTGAACAGAACACTTGAGTTTTTTTGTTCACAAGTCGTATAAAACGATTCCAAATCTGTGCTTACTTTTGAAAATGGTTGAGAAACCACATACTTGCCCTCTTGAGTGACAAATTTTCACACATGACAATAGCATCAATAATTAGTAGCAGCTGAACGGCTGATAATTGAACAGAACACTTGAGTTTTTTTGTTCACAAGTCGTATATAACGATTCCAAATCTGTGCTTACTTTTGAAAATGGTTGAGAAACCACAGACTTGCCCTCTTGAGTGACTAACTTTCATGCATGGCAATGGCATCAATAATCAGTAACAGCTGAACGGCTAAGAATTGAACAGAGGACTTGAGTTTTTTTTGTTCACAAGTCATATATAACGACTCCAAATCTGTGCTTATCTGTGCAAATCTGGTTGAGAAACCACAGAACTAAGCGCTCCGCGGTCACCTATTGCGCTTTGCGCCATATACTTGTTGAGAACCGCGGCGGGCGAGCTCCGGCGGGGGCTGGCCTTGGGCGAAGACGGGGTGGAGGATGTTCTCCTTGGAGCGATCGGGCGAGGACATCCAAGCCCAGCGCGGCTCTTTGCTGCGCAGCCAAATCCCGTCCCGCTTACCGCCCGTCCACACATCCCAGCTCACTAATCATTTCATCCACTTTTCACATCAGATGCCAGTAATCCCCCATTTTGTCCTATAGCAGAGTTAAGGCAGCAGCAGAATGGGAGAAAAAGACAAGATAAAAAGCAAATTTCGCGCCCAAAATCGATGTGAGGATGGAAACCTTCAGTGAATGCTTCGCTCTCCTTCATTAGCGCTTGAACGAAGAGGCGTTCAGCTTCACTGCGAATGCTCACCAGCTCTGAGCTCCTCAAAGGTGGTGTAGACTATAAGCTGTGCATTCTTTTCTGGTGCAATATGGAGTGCGTACATTGACTGGCAGTGTCTCAGTGCCTCAGTCCAGCTGGCTTTGCCCTGTACCAGATTGTAGCACTGGCCGTTGTAGGCTCGAAATCCCTCCGGGCACCAGGAGCCTTGCAGGGAATCTGCAAGCCCCCTTTTATGCCTATTTTTGCTTGCGCATCCCCTGAGGGCTGCCAGCCCCCTGCTGATCGGCTAATCTAGTCTGTCCAGAGGCGTGGTTGGAAGGATCTGGCCTAGATGATGGCGCCGCTGTGGGGCTGGAGGGAGGGGCGAGAGAAGGGCGATGCGGCCTATCTCATTGGTAAACAAGAGGTGCCTTGACGCCAATCCACACCCACCCACTCACCTTCCCTGGCCTCTCTTTCTCTTTGCCTGCGGATTTGGGCCGCTCCCACTCCCTTCTCCTGCCTAGCCTGGCCCCGGGGTAGGAAGGGCCTAGAGAGGGGGAGGGGAGAGAAAAGGCGCAATGAGGCAGGAAGAAGATGAAGGAGGCAACCGCCAATCCGGAAGCAGGTGCCGCCGTTGTGGCAGGCGTTCTGATGACACTCCTCCAGACGATCACTTAGCACTGCAAACAACGCACTCCTTCCAGCTTCTCAATTCATTGCATTGCTCAACATTTGCTTCATATGAAACTATATTTCTGTTCAGTATCTTTCACGACCAAAGCATAAATTGTACACTAATTTGCCTTGGCTGCGTGTTTGTTAAAAGAAGATAGTCCTGAGGGTGTTTGCGAGTTAAGGGGTTGGCCATGAAGAAGGGTAGATGATAGTTTACAGAGGCTGGTCCACTGGCACTTGCCGATGAGAGTGGTCAGGGCTGCTGGGTTGGAGGGAGGAAGATGTTGACACGAGGTGCACGATATGGACACCTCCTCTACTCCTCCCCCACATGATTACTCATCCTGTTCGCTTCTACCGACCACCAATCCCACATTTACCTTTTTTCAATCGTTTCACACCGCCTCGATTCAATATCAACAAACGCAAATGAAGCTGACGTGACTTATCTACATATGTGCTAAAAAAAACTGGGCCTAATAATGAATATATGAGGATGTGGGTAATGGAGAATGAAGAGGTATCCACTGAGGGCCGAGCAACCAAGCTCGTCCCGCTGAAATGCCCAGAGTCAACAATTAACATACAACCCTTCCGGCAAGCCTTCCCCACTCCATCTTTCTGTGCCACAATTTCTATACTTATCCGATACCAGCAGTTTTTACATAACTTCATTCTTCGCATTGCATCTTCTAGCTCTAACTTCTAGCTCAGCGTTTCATTATAAAAGTTGTCATCCCTCAATGAAGCTTTATTGGGCTGGCGCGAGGGAGCAAAGCGAACCGTCAGCGCCCAGCCCCTCTTTTCGACCTAGGTGTACGTTTTTGGGGTTATTGCTAGATCTCAATTTTGATAAGGCTGCTGCTCGTCACAGAAAGCTCCAATCATTTTAATTCTTTTTGCAATGGAAAGAGCAACATCGAATTGACTATAGTTTATCTTTTGACTTTTGCCCAAAACTTTTTATTTTGGTATGAAAAATGCAAAAAACTGTTTGTCCGAACTCCTTCTTCTCCTTCTCCTTCTCCTTCTCCTTCTTCTCCGCATCTATTCAATGGACGATAGTAGGTATTCATTTCTTCCCCCACAAGCCTTCCCCGGGTCCTTGGGCCTCATGTATTGACTTTTATTCATAAGTCTTCAGTTAAGCAGCTATGCATATGCATCCATGGTGTAGTGGTCTATGCGATTAAACAGCTGGGTGAACCTGGGAGGTTCGAAACCTTCTTAGGCAATCATTTTTATTTTTGAAATTTTAAGTTGAAAAAAAAACTGGTACCATCGGCAGGTCAAAATTAGAGCTATTTTCTCCCAAAAATCGATTGCCCTAAGCATATATCATGAAAATTTCACAAAAGTATTAGTTTGCCAATAAATTTGCATTGTATTTTTGATTTTCGAATTTTTTCTTTTTGTTATATTTTTTAAATAATTAAATAAAAACATAATATTTTTTATTTTTTATCCATTAATGTCCTAATATATTTTCGATTCTTTTATGTTTGTTATATTTTTTCGATGAGTTTATTTTTATTTATTTATTTTTCATATATTTTTTAAAAAAAATTTTATACTATATTAAAAGTGGAAGAAATAACTGGTACCATCGGCAAGCCAAATGTGGGTCTCTTTTCTCCAAATTTTGTAGTTGCCTCGAGCAAAAAGTCAAGGAAATACATCTACTACTACTGGAATCTGCTGCGTCATCTGTATTTTGTTTTTGGCGCGCATGGAAAGAGACACTGAACTGCGCGCCAAAAACAAAATGCATCTGTCCAAGCAGCAGATTCCAGTAGTAGTAGATGTATTTCCTTGACTTTTTGCTCGAGGCAACTACAAAATTTGGAGAAAAGAGACCCACATTTGGCTTGCCGATGGTACCAGTTATAATATTTGAGCCTCCGTCGAATCACACTAAAGAGAAATGGGTTGATGAGAAAAAGAAATGGGTTTACCCATAGTTGAGCAGAAGAGGATGGCAAGGTAGCGGAGTGGGCGGCGGAGGAAGAGAAATGGTGAGTGAAATGAAGTCCCTTGCGCTTTCATGGCGCCGCGAGATGGCAGAAGGCAGAGGAGTTTGAGACGAGCTCAGGTCATTTGGAGTTTCTGCAAAAGAGGGGCGCAGAGTGGGACAATGCCGGGCCCTGTTGGTGGAAAGGGGGAATCATGAGAGTGTGAGTGGGGAAGGGGCGGTTGGAGAGGGAGGGAGCAAAGCGGATAGCCGGTGGTCTGCTGCGGACGGCGGCGGCGGAGGAGGAGTAGGAGGAGACGAGGGCGGGGAGGGGAGGCGAGGTAAAAAAGGGGGCAGGCGAGGGAAGCAGAGTGGAGCAAAGCTGGTAGGAGGAGATGGGGGGAGGGGGTGGGTAGGTGAAGGGGAGGGCGGTGATGCGAGGCGGTGCTTGGCTGGGAGTTAAGGAGCGGCCAAATGTGCCAAGGGTGACAGAAGGTCCGCTGTCGGCTGCTCTGAAGCAGTGGGAAAGAGAGGCAGGAGAAGGGTGCCAGGAGAGGCTCGGGGACTGGCGACGGCAGAGGGGGAGAGACAGAGGCTCTGGGGCACCGTTGAGGGAGGGAGCTAGAGGAGCGGACCAGTGGCGAGCGAAAAGGAGCTGGCAGTTGAGGAGATGGGGGTAGGAGGGGAGCGGATCGAGGGGTTGAGGGGGTGGGGTGGGGGCGTTGGTGGAAAGGTGTAGGTGTACAGGCGGCTGGCACCTGGCAAAAGTGACGTGGGGTGGGGCATCCTAGCGCCCCGCGAGCCTCTAGTCCCTTCTCTTCCCCTCACCCCCCCAGTGCCAATGTGGCCGCGAATGGGCGGAGAATAGGCCTTTGGGCTTCTCCCTTCTCTCACCAGCTCCACTCCAGCCCACTCCGCTCGCGCCCTCCAGGAGAGGCCAGGGACGGCTCTGAGGTGTTGCTGACCAGCTGAGCGCCCCACTGCGAGGGAGGCCTTCCCTAAACCTCCCTTCCATCCTCAGCTCTCCCCCCTTCCATCCCCAGCCTATCCTCACTCCCTCCCTCCCCTCCAGCAATGGGCCCTTCCCCTGCCTTTCAAGAGCCACGAAGGCCATGCCCAGAAACACCAACACCGACTCCACACCCGCCCACCAATACTCCACCCCCTCCTTTCCACACCCTCAGCCTTCGGGCGCGGCAAAACCGCCCACTGTCCTTTCCCTTCTTCCCATCCACACACACACCCCCTTCCATCCCCCTCTCCTCACAGGAGCTTCTCACAAACAACCACTGGCCAGGCAAAGGCCCGTGTCAAAGCCCCGCCGGCCTCCACCCACCCTTCATCCATCCCCTCCACCACACCTTCACTCATCCCTCACTCACCCTACCCACCACCCACAAAGCCTTCGGGTGTCCAAAAACTTGCTCTCCCCACAAAGACCCACCCACTCCGGAAACAAAAGAATCCTCAGCCCCTGCCCATGATACCTTCGCTTGAGATCTACTCTTAGACCACGACTTTCCTTCGTACTCCCTCCTCTTTGCAATTGAGAAGGCAATGGGACTATACAGCCGCAACCAACGCGCTAAGGGGCAACTCTAATCTTAGTGTCATTTCTAACGATCAAAAATGAAAACGGGACTTCGTCAAAAACTACGTGAGCTAGAAAGTGAAGCGACAGAAGAATGTGCTGGGGGATAGCTAAGGGTTCCTTCCAATGAATGGTGGTAGGGTGCTAAGAGGGTAGGGAGCGTTGGAGCGGAGTCGGTGCTCAAGGATCGTCTGCTTGAGGCGGAAGAAGTTTGAAGGAGTATGCTGGGGGTGGTGGCTGAAACGCGGGCGAGTCCTCGATGACCCCCGGCTCAAGAGCGTCTAACCAGCCCCCTCCTTTAGCCGCGGACGCAGGCCCTCTCACCCATCCTCACTTCACTCACCCTAATACCCCATCTCACCAGCTTCTTCAAAACGCCAGACCCGCAATCAGAAAAGCAATGTGTACCAGATGTTAAGAAAGGGATTTAAAGGCTGGTACGCCAGGTTGGTGCTAAAAGTCGTGACTACACCTTTGTACCTATCGATAAACAGGGATAGATATTGCAAAAGGGGGTCGAGGAACTAAGAGAAGGGCTGATGACTCAGCAGTGTTGAGTCGTGGAAAGACCGGTCTCTTAACCCCACGCACTCCCGCTTCTCTACCCAACACATTCAGGCCTGACCAACTATGCACATTTACCCTGCCAATGCCAGACCTTGAACGTTCGGCACTCCAACAACGCCTTTTTCACGACTCTTCAGGAACTACTCTGTCGAAGGTGACGCCCGAAATAGGACAACCTCTACAATCCTCTACAATCAAATCACTGATCCGCATCTATTTGCTTCATCCGCAAAGAGAAAAAGAGCCTCTATGAGACAAATTAGTGGAAGAAAGTTGGGTGGGAAAGCGCCGTTGAATCTCTGTTGATCCTAGGGCGAGTGTGGGTGAAACGAATGGAAAGCGTTGTAGGTGCGTTTTCACTGGGGACCTTGACCGAGAGGACGGCGCAATATGCACAGGCCTCATGTGCATGGGGTCTGGTATGCAAGTGTGACGGCGGGGTGTGTAGACGAGGGAGGGGTAGGTGGGGGGAAAGGGCGGTGGAGAGAGGAAAGAAGGGAGGATGGCTGATGATTGAGGAAGGAGACAGACGGTGACAGGTGAGCGGCTTCTATTTACTCCCCGCTCCTCCCTCCCTCCAACTCCCCGCCCGCCAAAACTTATCACCTATTCATGCTCTTAGATTGAGGGACTGGGCGAGGAAGTGAAAGTGGAGCTGGTGGACATTGGCTGCTGGGGATTAGGCTGGGAAGAATGGGGGTAGGCAAGGATGGAGGTGGGGAGGGTTGGTAGGGTAGAGAGAGAGGCGGGTGGTATAGAAGAGAGAGGGAGGGGCGAAAAAGTGGGTAGTGGTCGGAGGCCGGTGCTAGGAAGGAGGAGGGAGGGCTCCGCATGTTTACCGCCGCCGCCGATGGAAGGGGGAGGGGAGGTGAGTTCATGAGGGAAGCTCTTGCGCTCCTTTCTCTCTGCTTACTCAGCGGACCCGCCGCCTTCTCCTAGCCTCTGGCCTGGCTAGCACCACTCACTCCCTCCGCCCTGCTTATGAACACCATCCATCCATCTTTTTCCCATCCCTCCCATGCCCATTTGGACCTTTTCACTGTCGTAAGAGACAATTTAATTTAAAAAAACTTATCATAACTGAAAAGTTTGCTGTAAATTTTTAAAAAATATACCTGGAATTTAAAACCATCACTTCAAACTTGAACATGCCAATTGTCGGCTTTTAAAAAATTTAATAATTTAGCACAATCACAATTTCCTGGAAAATTTTTCCTTTTATCTCCTGTGGTCAAGGAAGGACATGCGGGGTCAAGAAATGCAGTCAGGACAAATGAGTCCAAGCAGGCCGCCGACCAGGTGCAAACTCCCCGTCACCAACACGCACACCTCCTCTGCAACCCATGCAAACTCCTCTTTTTCCAGGCCAGCGAAACTCAATCGAGACCCTGCTCCGGCAGAGCTTGCAATGCCTCGCTGATGTTGGCAAAGCGGCGCCCCGGCACTGCGGACAGCTGGGCCCAGACCCGCGCGTTCTCCGCCACCCTGGGGGGAGAATGCACCTCTGCACCCTCAGTCCACCAGCTTTGAGCTCAGCACCTATCAAGCTGGGCCTGGCTGGTGGTCGTGAAGTTGGCTTGCGAGGAGGCGGGGTCCTGCTGACTCCCACCCACCAGCAGCGGCGTGAACAGTGCCTCGTGGAATTTCAACTCCGCCTTCAGACATTGGAAGCATTGTTTGAAGCAGATGGAGGGGTGGAAAGGAGGCAATGCCAGGGGCTGGAGCAAAGCGGTGGGTTCCCGATCGGCGGTGCAGTGGAAGATGAGGTAGCATTTGGCTGCACTGCTTCGCCCGCCCACCTGGCCTCGGAACCAATCCGCGCAGAACTCAAGCCAATGCAGATGCGGGAATATTGGGCGAGTAGAGAGCAACTGAAAGGAACCTGGATGCTTTTGGGCGTATGAGCTCCGTCCAGATAGAATAGGTGAGAGTCGCCGCGTCGTACTATCTGACTCCTCCCGGGCCAGAAACAAGTCTGCAGCCTCTCATCCGACTTCGGGCAAAGAGGGGAGGTGCGGTGGAGTGGAAGAGACCTTGACAGCAGAGCGAAAGGTTGGAGATGGGCTGAAGGGAGCAGCGATGGGAAGGCTGATCAGTTCCGAGGTCTTCGGGTGTGCCAAGGCAAGATTTCCGTTGATGTCTGCTGACTGCTTGTCTCAAAAGGAAGCAAGAGTTGTGACGTGTTGTAGAATGGGAAAATGAACAGAGACCTTGGCTAGCTGCCAGCCAGTAATGGGCCAACTGGAATGCAAGCGAAACGTTTGTCTCCTGCTGCTCGCCTGCTATCCCGTACTGAAAGAAAACTTGACTGAGGCTGCTATTTCATTATCTGGCTGGCTTTGTATCATAGAAACGAAATAGAAAACCTCAATATTGGTGCCATACTCTTCTAAAGGAGGCACAACAGCCAAAGAAGCGCCAATTTTGGCAGCCTGTTCACCTAAAAATTCACATAGTCCCCGTAGAATAAAGCGAAGATAAAGCTACTCAAAACGGACAGAGCCTCTGGTGCTTGTGGAGCGGTGAAGGCCATAACACCAGGCTTGAATATCCCTGCCTTAATTTTAGCTGCTCCTTTGTGAAAACCCTTTCACTGAGCTGAAAAACCTTGTTCCAGGCGATCTCTTGCATAGAACTGCCCAATATTGCCATGTGGTCATAATCCAAAGTCGTTATAGCCGTCACCACAGGATTCCTTAACTTGATTCTCATTTCACCTTCTTTGACGAACGCAAAGCAGAAAAGAGGGGAATAACGGAATGCAATTGGTGCAATCGTAAGCTCCGCCAATGCCGACCTCCACCAAGGCCACGTCGACGCCCTCTTCCAGGAACACGGAGAAGGCCAGCACTGTGAGGAACTTGAAATAGGCCGGCATTTCCACCTCCTTCAAAGCCAGGCTAAGCTATGGGGAAGGCTAGAGTGAGCAGAGAACTGGGAACTGGCTTGGCACGAAGCTGCTGATAGACGCGCCAGAAGTGTGCAGCAAAGGCGGCCTCGGACATGGGGCGTCCAGCCAGACGAATTCGCTCCCGCACGTGCATCAGGTGTGGAGAGCTGCAATGAGTGCTTTTGGCTGAGGGTGGCTGAGAAGGAGGAGAGGGAGACGAGTAAAAGGCGGTCTTGAGACCGTGCTGACGCAGGATGGCCTCGGTGAAGGCGCAGGTGGAGCCTTTGCCTTTCGTTCCCGCCACGTGGATGATGCGAAGGTTGTCCAAATCGCCTACCTTACCAACCACATTACATCATTCTCCACACAACAGATCAGATAGTCAGTCTGAGGTTCAGAGCTGAGCATGGGTGAAACTTGATAGCCAAGAGCCCGAAGGCAGGCGGCAGTTTCGTCGGGGTTTCGCTCAAGGGCTCTGCTTTTCCTCCGCTGCGCCACCACCGCCGCATTGGACTGCAGCCCGTTCAGCGCGCACACTGCCTTCTGCAAACACTCTCTTTGCTCTCTCTTTCTCTCCCACTACTTTTGCTCGCATCAAGGACAAGAGAAAGGGAAGGATTTACGTCGTAGGAGGAGAGAGAGCGAGACATGGTGAATTTCTGGAACGCCCACAGTCTCCGGAGGAAGGGAATTTTTACTGGAGGGGCGGGGCGAGTAATGGCCGCATCTTTAGAGCGGAATCTGTGAACTGTGCAGGCCTTGGATACGCGCGTTTCGCCCCAGCCTTGCACCGCTGGCGAGCAAACAAAACCCCGTTGCGAAGGTTGCTCTTTGCCTATGCTCTGTTTCTTTTATGGTGCATTTTTAGTTTGCGAAAAAAAGTTGTTGAACAACATGTCTTTATGTTTTAAAAATGCCTTTTTGTTTTTAAAGGAAAAAACTGTAGAAGTTCTGACTTTGTTGGCTGCGCTTTATCTGTCAAAAAAGTAAGTACAAAAGGCCAATTAAAAACTTCACGCAGGTTCCCTGTGTCCACAAACTGAATGGAGATAGGCCTGGTAGTCTCAACTATGATGCAATGGTGGCATTGTCCGTGGGAACAGAGCATCCATTGAGACAGACGATGGCATGATTGAGGGCTGTGGCGTAGCAGAGCCAGACCAAATAGGGAATGATCAGCACCGCCGCCAAGAAATTGACCGAAGCGAAGGTGCAGACTACTGCAAAGTTCAGGCCCACCAGAACGGCTATGATCACCAAACCCTCAAAACAAACCCTTTCGCTATTCCAGCCTCCTTAGTTCAAGAACCTCAGATGCAAGTCCGTTGCCGAAGAAGACAGGGGTCCAGGCGAAGTTGATGATGAGCTGGACGAGGTAGATGAGAAGGGCGGGAGTGGAGCGAGCGTCGAAGCCTCGGGCGTAGACGTAGACCAGGACGGAGGCGATGCCCATCAGGAGGTACAGAATTGTCCAGGCTACCGGGAAGAGCCAGGAGGGTGGAGCCCAGGAAGGCTACAGGCAATTTCTGTCAGAAGACGGCTAGCACAAGAGCACTCGGCCAACTTGTTGGAAGGCCTGCTGCTGATAGGGGCTGGCGGAGTTGACGCCGCCGATGATGAGGCCCACTACAACTGGGACCAGGGCCACTAGGAGCAGTAGGAGCTTGGTGCAACAGCTTAGGCTCCTGTCAATTGGATGGAGTTAAAGGCGGAAGGAGAGGGTAATTTAGGACTTCCAAGGGCCAGGCGGCGGTTGGCCTCCGTATTCGGCGCGGGAGCTGGGAATGGCGCCGTACTCTGCCTGCCTGCCTGACATGATTCTGAGATGCTGAAAAAAGATGGCTGCCTGGTTTACTAATTAAAGACGGGGTTCATGTTTACAGGTCCCGATATTGGCTTCTATAAATATGAACTATGAAGGCAGAAGATTTGGGAACTATGCTATGTATGGCGTGTTAGAGGCTAGGGTGCGTCATGGCCTCGTGCTCTGTATGTCTTGGCCGCCAACAACGATATCACTGTTTGCTTTCCTTTGCAAACTTACCATCCTTCCACAGCTCCTACTAGTAACCAAGATGGCGCTTCTATTTCACCCGTATATTATAGAAGCAATATTTTAGAAATTAGTAATTTGGAAATGATAGTTTCCTTCTTTATATTTAAAGTTTGGTTTTTGCTCTGGAATAGGCAAAAGTCTAGAAAGAATCAAGCATATTTAGAGCTTTTTCTAAATGAATCCTAGTTTTAACTTTGGTTTGCCAATTCATCATTATCTGATCCTCAGGGATCATTAATCAAAGCAAAACCAAGGACGAATTAAAACCACGGCTCAAACACCAAAACACACCGCAAAGTAAATATTCATCTAGTCTATGTATGGCCTATTGAGCGTTAAAAAAACAAGGATTACGAGCTTTCACCCATAGTCTAGGTTATCATAAGGCAAGGAAAGATGACATAGAAAATGTTAGAAACAAGGCATAAGCTGAAAATATGTGGCTCTCTTCACCAGCAACAACTAATAGATGCGTTCCCATGCCACATATGGTTTGTTCCAAGCGCTGGCGTGAAAGAAGGAAGGCTATACACTTTTGGCAACTATACGCCTTGTGTGAGGGGTGAAGAAGAAGAGGATCACAGATGACGCTTGTATGCTGGAGCAGCTAAGAGGGGAAAGGAGGCGTCCTAGTCCACCTTCACGCTGCCGTAGATCTTGCGCACGAACCAGTAGCAGGCAAAGAAGCCGATCGTTCCTAGGCACGCAAGAGAATGAAATGAGGATGGGGACTGAAGGAGAGAGAAAGAAGTAACCGGTGACGAGGAAGAATATGAAGACCATGATGGCGGTGTAGGAGAAGTAGAGGACGGTGGAGATGGGGCCGGTGATCATGAGCTTGGTGTGGAAATAGTGGACGCAGTAAGCAGCCAGGTAAGCGGCCGTTGCCCCGCTGGTCAAGAAACTGCGCCACCACCAGTGATAGTCCTCCGCGCAGAGATGGAAGTAGCAGAGGAGGATCGTTGCCTCGCTGCACGTCACCACCAGGATCAGCCACACCACCGCCAGGAAGCCGAACATGTAGTACGTCTGGTGTGCCCTGTAAGAGACTGCATCCTTAAGGAGTGGAGAAGAGAAGAGGAGGAGAGAACCAGAGGGAGTTGAGGATGAAGAAGAGCTGGATGAAGATGCAGCCGAAGGGAAGGATGCCGCCCATGAGGATGCCGGGCACGGGCTTGGTGTAGAAGCTCTGCTCGGGGACCTGGCGGGGTATCTGGTTGGTGCGGACGGGGTGTTCCATGGGGGCGCGCTTGAAGCCGAAGTAGGAGCCGAGGAAGGTGAGTGGGACGGAGACGCAGGCCCAGAGGGCGAGGAGGGCGACGAGGGTGGAGAAGGGGACGGCGGCGGAGGAGTCCTTGACCCAGAGGAAGAGGTTGCAGACGAAGAAGATGGCGAAGACGACGCCGGGGCAGAGGAGGGAGGTGAGGATGACGTTGAGCTTCCAGCGGGTGCCGGCGAAGGTCTTGTAGATGCGGGCGGAGACGTAGCCGGCGACGATGCCGAAGCAGACGTAGAGGACGATGGCGCAGGTCATGAGGGCGCCGCGGTTGGCGGGGCTGAGGAAGCCGAGACAGGCGAAGAGCAACGTCACCAGCGTCATGCAGAAGAGCTGGGAGCCGGAGCCGAGGAAGACGGAGAGGAGCATGCCCTTGCGCGGGGAGCGGAAGACGTCGCCGTGGACGAGCTTCCAGCCGAACTCCTCCTGGGCGTCCTCCGCGTTGTCCAGCTGGTTGTAGATGGCGATGTCCCGGTGCAGCGTCCGCATGAGGATCATGGCCACCATGCCGGAGAGGAAGAGGACGATGACGAGGGAGTTGAGGATGGAGAACCACTGGATGTTGGAGTGCGGCATGGAGTCCAGGATGTAGTCCCAACGGGAGCTCCACTTCACCGCCGTCTCCTCCCACGTCACCGAGTAGGTGTAGGAGATCTCCAACGCCTTGTCCGTCGCCTTGATCGCCATCGGCGCACTCGAGGAGCCGCAGTTCAGCTTGTCCTTCGACTCATGCTTGATGCTGCAGGCTGCTGAGAGTGAGTAATGGAAGATAGCAATAGACGAAAGGAAACCTTCTGGGCAGGACCTTGATGGAGATGATGCGTCCTCCGTCCTGGTCCTCGAGTAGGTTGGATACGTCGGCCATGGATCGGTAGGCGATGCGGAGGTCCACGTGGTTGAAGATGTAGTAGGTGTTGGCCTCGTTGTAGCGGGGGTCGAGAACGCAGGCGTCCTTCGGCTTCCCGTCCGCCGTCACGTAGCAGCCCATGGGGAAGCCCGTCGTGCAGATGTTCTGCGACTGCTGGTTCAGGAAGCAGAACGTCACCGGCATGTTGTCGATTATCCTGCCACTCTGCCCAGTTTAAGAGGAGAGGGTGCGTGGGTGTGGAAAGGAAGGGACCAGTGATGTTGGTAGTTTAGCATCATGCCCTTGAAGAGCTGCTTGAGCTTGTAGTCGTTCTTGGAGTCCCCTTCGGAGTATTTCTTCTCGCAGAGAAGCTGGCACTGCTTCTCCTCTTGAAACCGGATCTCGTACATTGACGGCCGAATTCGCTCTCCGAATAGTACCTCAACCAAGCTTTACTCCACTTCCCTCCACTAAATCCAAGAATGCAGAACCTGCCCCAAGTTCTCGACTGGACTGTCCGACTCATCGCCTACGCAGAAGTCGAAACTGGGAAAACATAAAACTATTGGCGGATCGGGGGTCAAGCAAGAGCTCACTGGTGATATTCGTAGGGAATGACGGACTGGTCGGAGTCCAAGCGGTTGACGTATAGGTTCACATCATTCTGCAACAACAACCGCATTGATCCACACCTCTGTTGCCTAGGCACTCAGCTACTCCGCTTCCCCTTTCTTGCATTTCTGTCTAAACCAATATTCCTTTTCTAACATGATGATAGACTGTGCATTCTGTGCCGAACGAAGTGCCAATTTGCAAACTACCCGAAAAGCTAGCAAATAAATGGATTAAGAAGCTTTAATGGGACGTGTGCCCTTAATGTGAGGAGAGGGTAAAAGCGGTAACCTTGCAAGTGTCCGTCTCCTCGTTCTTGGGGCAGAAGTTGACAGGCGCAAGACCGGGTAGATAGAAGGCATCGCCCACTCCACCCACCAGCCACACCAACACCGCCAATCGGACCCCAAATCCTTCGCCGCTCATTGCCCCACTCCTTTTACAGCTCTTCAACGCAACCTTGCTTGCCCTCTTTCTTTGCACTAAGCAATCGAAGCCTTCTTTGCACACAGAAAACTACACGGCTACAGGGTTCGGTGAAAACGAGGGGAAATGAATGCGGGGCTCTTGGACGAGTTGGGAGGAAGGCTTGGGGGCGACAGGTTGGGAGGGAGGAGCCAGCGTGGCGAGGGAAGGCTTGGGGGTCGTGCCACAAGTGGGATATGGATGGATTGCTGAGGAGGGCAGGGCGGGGGGAAATGTGGGGAGGGAATTATATGGGGATGAGCGATAGAGGGTTGGAGGTGGCAGGGAGGGGGGCAGCGTGGCTTTGTCGCTCATGGCCCTGCCGCTGCCTAGCTGGCATGTCTCTGCCAGACGGATGCTCAGGTTTCCTCCTCCCCGCCTTGTTTACGGTCTCTCCACATTCCCTTCTCCCTTCTCCGCTCTCTGCCCATACTCCCATAGAACATTTGCAATAGAACATTTGAGGAACACTAATCTTGAAGCTCCATTTCAATGAGAAACATGTGGCGCCTTCGGTATTTAGTTGAATCACAGCATGAACAAATAGAACGGTATGAATAGCTGAGTGTTTCATTTGTGAAGAAAGTGGAAAAGCGAATGAATGAATGGGAAAGCAAGGGATGGGAAGCTAGCAAGCACAAGGGCCATTGTCCGGGCCTCTTCGCTGAGCTGGAGAGGAGGCGTCGTTGAGGCGGACGGCGTCTCGCTCTCGCGCCAGCAACGGAACTTCGTATGAACCTGACTCCTCCACCGCTATTATCTCAACACCCACCTCATTCCTTTTTTACTTTTAGATTCAACCAGCGTTTTCAAGAACCGTAACATTTAAGATGATGCTTTATGATAAAAAGGGATTATATATTGGTTGCCAGCTGTGAAGGAGAAAGAATTAGGTGAAACACTGGCGATGAGACTTTCAGCGGCCTGGATGATGCCGGATCCGTCCTTGGCGGAAGTCTTGAACCAGCCGGCAAAGCCGTGCTCTGCGCAGTACTCGTCCAGGTCATGCTCTCCCAAACGCGACGAGCTTCCACCCTCCTCCTCCAGGTCCGCCTACAAGGGGATTACTACATTAGCTTCCACATTGCTTAGTGTAGCCGAGGAGAAAGAATGACCTTGTTGGCGAGGAGGATGGCGGGTATGGGCTTCCCATCGGCCAGGGTCACCTTGGCGTCCAAGTCTGACTTCCAGCGGGCCACTCCGTCGAAAGTACCTTGAGAACGTGGTTGGAAGGGGGGAGGTGAGGAGAGAAGGAATGAAGGAAAGGAGAGAAGGAATGGAGGAAAGGAGAGAAGGAATGGAGGAAAGGAGAGAAGGAATGGAGGAAAGGAGAGAAGGAATGAAGGGGGGCACCGGCACGAGTGACGTCGAAAACGACGAAGGCAGCGGCGGCCTCTTTGTAATAGACGCGAGTCATGTTCCCGAAACGCTCCTGTCCTGGAGCCAATACTGCCTTTTTGTGCAATCACTCTTATCCATCGTCATTTGCTAGGACACAAACAAACTCAGTTGCATAAATAGTGCATTTGCTAAAAACTGTCGCTAGCTAAAGTGCAGGAAACTGCATGATGCAAACGTGTCGAGGACTGTTATTCGACGGATATTTCGGTTTTCCCGGAAAGAAGCTAGTTGTTTGAAGCAAGAAGAGATTAGCAAAGAGGTGTAGGCAGGGGCGTGAGAGGTGAGGGTGGGTTGTAGAAAGGCGAAGTGTGCCTTCTTGACAGAAGCAGGTCAACAACGAAGCAGCTGGTGACCAGCTCTTTTGAGAAGCCCATTCCCAGTCCTGAGCCGGATCTCTCTCTGCCAGTCTCACTGCTTCTCCCGCCTCCTCCTCCTCTTCTGCTCAGCCATTGTTTCTCGCCTGCGGCAGGTGGTAGGTACACCGCCTTTTCCTTCCACTTACTTTAACTCCGCCAGACCACATTTTCCGCTCATCTCTAGCTCCCAATCGTCTAAGATGATGGTCTAGGTGTTTTTTTAGCTTTTGCGGCTAAATGGGCACGCGCTTAACCGAGCCTATTTCGATGACCGAAAATGGGAGCCAAATATTTGCATTTCATTCGCCAGTTTGCTAACTGCCTTATGCGCCCGAAATATTCCCCACTTTATATTACTGCATTTTCCGGCCTAAATTCTTCACACTTTATTCTGTATTTATTCTATTATGAGTTCTGTTTTAATCGGCGGCCTTGGGATGTAGATTTGCCGGGGGATCCTATAGGATGTCCGATGAGTTTGATAGGTAGGGTGGAGAGGGAGAGATGATGGGTGGAGGTGGTGAAGGTGGAAGCGGTTGGGAGTGTTGGGTGTTGTGTCGCCTATATTTGCCCAAAGTGAGAGGGAGGAGGAGAGAGAGCCGTAGGTGCTGGGGATGCGAGGGGAGCCTAAAGTTGGCTGGAACAGGAGGGAAAGGGGGGAGGTAGGAGGAGGGGCTGACAGGTCTCCTCCTCTTACTATGGCTCTACCCCTCTCTCCCAGCCTCCAAGACAAATAGCCCACACATCGCCTCGGACACAACAGCCATCCCCTTCCACCTTCACTCCCTTCCCCAGACCAACCCCTCACTCCCACCCCCCGCTATTCCTACTTCCGCTTCCAGACCACCCCGCCCGACTAGCACCGCCACAGGGACAGACACGCCTACGCCCCACCCCCCACCATACCAGTTGCTGCTAGTCCTAGTCCTGATCGAGAACAGGGTTGTTTTTGCGCGGCCGCAGGCCGCCTGCCGCGAAGGGCAGGGCAGCCAGTGCTCCGGAGGCCGTAGGGCATGGGTGCGGAGGCCCCGGAGCGTAGCATAGCATGCGAAGCATGCTAGGCGAAGCGTAGGGGCCGTAGCACCCATGCCCGGAGGCCGGAGGAGCTCTGGCGCCCTGCCCGGAGCGGCGGGCGGCCCAGGCCCGCTTTAACAGTTACCCCATTTTTCGTCCGTCTGTCCGCATATATATATATATGTTTGTGGTACCGCAGCCCGTACTCCTCGGTTTCTCAATGAAATTGGCTGATTTTTTGCATGAAGGTCCGTCTGGGTGGTGGCTCGGGACGTTTTTGTGGGATCGACGCCATTTTGATTGGTTCTTGATTTATGGTCAAAAAACCTCGAAAATGGAGACCTTGAAATTCGAAAATATTTCGAAAATTTAAATTTTACTTGTATTAATTATTGATTATTATTTAGATTGCTGTTTATCATTTAAATGCCTCAGAAACCCAAAATAGACCTAGATCAATTTGTGGCATTTTACTTTTGTTTGTCATTGTAGCATTTATTGAGCTGACTTGCTTATTATTCATTCCAATGCGTCACAAGGTGAACAAGGCCGCGCATCTATTGGCGATAGCCGATAATACCTTGTTAAGATTTGGTAGCAGTCTTGCATGAACACCTTAATTAAGCTTAAGCCTTAAAATAAGATCTTTGGAGGGTTTTTCGAAAAGATCTGATGGCAGTTTTGCCTGAGCACTCTAATTAACCGAACATGTCGAACCGTGACCATAAGGACCATAAGATCATAAAGACCATAACCACGACCATAAAGACCATAAAAAACCGTGACCATAAGGCATTATTTCATGTGTTTGAGTTTAATATCAATGTTTTGATCAATGATTTAGGTGCAGGTAAACAAGACTGGCTGCCTTGTTTGGCTCAAGGTGGAATGGCATGATTGCATGCATTTTTTGGTTGGTTATTTTGAAAAATGTGTCTGTGACCATAAAATTTTATGGTCACGGTTTTTTTTTAAACCATGACCATAACCATGACCATAAAGACCATAAGAGAAAAATTTTTCCCTTATGGTCACGGTTTTTTTGAAATAGTAATTAATATTATTAATCCCCTTCAAATAGTAATTGCTCAACTGAGTGATGTTTTTTCAAACCCATTCTTAAGAAATTTTTTATGGTCATGGTTTTCATGGTCAACGCATAAAAATCCAAATTTCCTCCTGGGTCCCAAAACCAACTATTTTCCTCAACTTGTCATGCTAATTACGCCAACAAATCTTCAATATTCAATGCGCTATGTTGATTTGAAGTTGAAAATTTTGCTTATGGTCACTGATGGTCACGGTTTTTTATGGTCTTTATGGTCATGGTTATGGTCTTTATGGTCTTTATGGTCTGATGGTCATGGTTCGACATGGACCCTCTAATTAAGCTTGAGCCCAAAAAAGGTACGTTTCTTGTTAAAGAAGAGCAGACTTAAAAGCCATGATGTGATGCGTATTTGCTCCATTCTCATAAATTCTGCAATTTGCTTCAACACCAGGCTTAGCCAGAATGTGACCGAATGAGAAAAGATGGGATGAAGTGAGCTAAAATAGGCAGTGGGGTTTGCGTGTAGTGGGTTGGTTGGATGTTGGCGGAAGAGGTTAGGCTGAGGCATTGTTTGCCCGGCCTCCTTTCCCCTTCTGATTCCTGAGAGCCAGAGGCCCTGTCTGCTCTCTATGCACCCACCAGGGAACCCCCCAACCCTCGTTCCCAGCCACCCTAGGCTTTTTCTCCCAATCCCCAATTGGCGCCTTGGTCAGAGCGAGGGCTTAGCTGGAAACTGGTCAGCAGAGGTGGCTGAGTGAGTGTTGGCCTCTTTGAAGAAGGAGGATGGGGAAGGGCGGGGGAGGGAGTCTGGGCTGCCAGCTGCAAGCCTGCAACGCCATTCATGTGGGCCTGGGCCTTCTGGCGCTGGCCATGGCCGCCACCCAGTTCTCCCACCTCAAGCTGGAGAACTATCAGCAGATCGACTTCCGCCTCCTCAACTGGCTTCACATCATTACCGGTCTCTCATTCCCCTCACTTCCGCTCTCACTGGTCCAGAGAACGTGAATTGAAGGCGGCGTGGGCTTCTACATGATCAAGCGAAACTACGGGAGCATAGGCGCCAAGGCGCTGTACATGATGACAGTGGTGGTGGGGCTGTTCACCTGTGGCTTCTATGTGGCCACCCTCCTCCCCGTCATCGCCCGCTACAAGGAGGTGGTGAAGGAGCAGGGCGGCCTCATCGGCGCTCACTACCACCGCGGACGCATCGTCGTCGCCGCCGTCATGCTCGCCATCGGCTTCATCCAAGTACCCCCCTTCTTCTCCCTTCTCTCCACCCCCTCCCCCACTCAAGCCCTGGTAATAGGCGGCGGTGGGTCTGATCGCGAACAACTGCCTGAATGAGCTGGCGTCGGACGGGCGGGGGGCGGGTGGTGAGGAGGCGGTGCTGTTCCAGGGCAAGGCTGGGCGAGGGAGGCTCGGCTTCGTGGCCGCCATGAAGCTCGTCTTCGGCCTCCTCGCACTCGGCCTGGGCGTCGGCATGGAGATCCAGTACACCGTCACGGACCAGAACGCAGTGTACATCAAGATCGGCTGGCCCATCCTCGCCGCCCTCTTCATCGCCGCCAGTGGACTCCAGGACGCCATTGCCCTCTATGCATCCAGGCACAACCTACTCAACCTCAAGGTGCCTAAACTCCACCGCATTCTTGCTTCTTATCATGTTCATGTTTGAGGTGTCCCTGGTGCTGTCGATAGTGAGCGGGGTGCTGGCGCTGAAGACGGTGGACGTGATGGCCAGCAACTTCTTCCTCGCCGATGTGGTGGCCTACACTCGCCTGCGAGACTCCGCCACTGGGCAGGCCAACTCCCGTCTCTCCTCCGCCTTCTTCACCACCGAGGCGCCCTCCGCTGCTAAGGTCCCCCTCAACCCTCCCTCCCTCATCCAAGCAGAGCCAATCTGGCCAACAGGCTCGACAGCGGGAGGAGAAGCAGGCGGCCTTCTACCAGTTCACGCTGCACGCGGCCTGTCTGGGTGCCCTCGTCGTCGGCTTCTTCCACTGCGTCATCGGGGCACTGGAGGCCGGCGCCATCATGGAGCGCAAGTCTGCCCATGCCTCTTCTGGCCCCTATCGGTCCCTCTACCCCACCACCCTCTACAGCTCACCTACTTGCACCACCAATGAAATGCAGGGACAGCCGTGAACTGATCGCGAAGGAGCTGAAGGAGACGCGAAGCTGTCTGGGCTTCTTCCAGTTCGTCTGGGGCTTTCTGCTGCTGGGGCTGTGCATTGCAAGCCTGGTGCCCTGGGAGTTCTCTGAAGGTCCGCAAAGCTCTTCCCTTACTGGACACAGGAGCAACAGGGAGACCCCGTTTGACAGGCTACACAGGGGGCCAGGGCCTGCTCTGGGTGGCGCTGCTGTTCATCACCGCCGGCTCCGTGTCCGCCAGCAAGCCAAAAAGCCTCGTCACCTCCGTCTACGTCCTCGCCGTCCTCAGCTGCGTCGTCGCCCTGGAGAAGCTCCTCTTCACCATCAACAGCATCTATCAGGTCCCCTGCTCCTTGTTCATCACCAGCCTCAGCCAACTCTCCCCCGACGGAAGGCTGCCAGCAACGAGCAGTTTGCGGGCGAGAGCGGGAACAAGCGGACGGGGCGCATCGTCCTGTTCTCCCTGCAAGGCGGACTGCTGCTAGCAGAACTGCTGACAGCCCTCTTGACAGCCAACCATGTGGAGAAGGCCATCCGCCGAATGTCCCACCGTGGTTGCCCCGTCACTAGCCTGGAGAAGGGGGCTGAGGAGGAGGAGGAGGGGTGTAGGGATGCGAACGAGGCAGCAGTGGTGCCTGGTGTGCATGCATGTGGTCTACGCGGTGGCAGCACTGGCCATCCACGCCACCTCCGTCATCGGACTCTGGCTCTACAAGGCCTCCATACACCACTCTTTTGCTCCGCTAACCAACGGACCCGTCATGCTGGTACGCATCTACTTTCCCGCTTATTGCTAGGGCTTTACAAATATTTCACCATATTTAAAACCACCTGTAACTTTTCAAAGTGTTCAAACAAAGTGTAGCCCCTGTTGAAGTTCGATCATTCCTGTGAGAGGAAGAAAAAGGTATCGAAATGAGATGAGGCAAGAGACGTCAATAGTGCGAAGAACAGAAGGGATGACTAAGGCACGCAAGATCTAGTTCACGTGTCTAATGTAGCCTAAGGCTTTGTAATTAAGCCCTAATCCAGAAAGAACCAGAGCGCCTGCCGCGTACAAAAGGCTACAGCAATGACAAAGGCGACAAGGCACAAGGAGAGAAGAAGAACGATCTTGCCTTCTGATTAAAAGTCACTCAGTCACAAAGGACTGGGGACTGGGGACTGACTGACTGACTGTAGAAAAGCTAATTCACAGGCAACAGCGGTGGTGCAAGCTTTGTCGGCGGGCAGCAGCGAATTTCTGCTGCCCACGGCGGTGCTGGGGCTGGTGGCGGCCTCCATCGCCGCCTTCGTCCTCCCCGCCGCCGCCACCAACCTCTTCTACCTCCATGCCTTCGCCGGCATTCGCGCCGACCTCGGGCAAACCGATCACAAACAAGACATGGTCCTCTTTCTCATTACACACTAATCCCTCACATACCATTCTAATCATCACAAACGCTATCTTCAAGCCGTAATTGTTTAACTCACTGAAGCTTTTCACAGAAATTCATGAGCGGCTTTTTCCAATTTTGGAAAAGGCTAATTTTGATGATGCTGTATTCCGAACACTGGTGAAATATTTTAGATTATTTTAACCTGCACAAAAATCAGTTTTATAAGCGAAATTTTTTAAAAAGTTAAGTGCGAAAAATCCCAAAATTTAGCTTTTGCTGATTATCTAGAAAACCGGATTACATCCTAAACAGATGATTTCAAAAAAACAAACTATTTTGCATGTGACGCCCAAAATCGAGTAATTATAGGCAAAAAAACGAGTTTTTTTAAAGTTTTTAGTTGTAACGAAATGATGAGGATTTTCAATGGCTCTTGCTTTTGCTTTTGTCTAGAGGCTGAGCTGGGGCTGAGGATGAATGAGGCCAGATTTAGGTGACATCTGTGGCGATGGGCTTAGCGGGGACGGCGATAGTGTTGAGCTGTCTGGAGACAATGGCGGGAGTGCTGACGGCCCTTCGAGCCTCCTATCTCATTCATCACGCCTGCCCCGCCGACGCCGAGCTCTCCTCCGCCAATCGTCTCGATCGCTACCACAACATCCTTCCTGGTATCCATCCTATCCTTCTCATCTCATTACCCTCACTTATCCTTACCCTCACTCATTACCATCACCATTTCATGCTTACTCATTCCCCCCTCAGCCATGGCATGGAACTAGGCGGCTCAAGCAGCAATGTTAGCTTACGCAAAGGTCGGCGAGCTCGCAGCGCTGACGCACACGCCAACCACGCCCTTGCGCCCGACTACCAACCTCCTCCCGGCCAAAAGTACTCCTCACACCTTTTCACACCTCCTCTACTTCCTCCACTCCCTCAGATACTTCGGCAACGACTTCCGCACCTACACGGAGAACCGGCTCTACGCTGCCGCCGGCTACGGGCCTCCGCCCATGCCAAGCTCAGCCGTCTACGGCTTCATTGCTCCCCCACAGCCACTCTCCAAGAAACTCTCCTCCTCTCACACAAATCTCAGGTACCCACTAAAATATCCGCTTCCATTCTCTTGGCGCTTGATGTGTAGTTGACTAGATGAAAATGTAGATGAGTTTTCATAAAAATTTGATGATGCTTCAAAGGTAAAGTCGTTTTTGGGGTATAGTTAATCTAGGGTACAGTACAGTTTTCTGGAAATTTCCGATTTTCTTCGATAATACGGTACAGTACAGTTTTTTTTTCGACAATAATACAGTACAGTACAGTTTTTTTTTTGACAATAATACAGTACAGTACAGTTTTTTTCGACAATAATACAGTACAGTACAGTTTTTTTTCGACAATAATACAGTACAGTAGTTTTTTATTTTTATTTTTTTCATACAAGTTACAGTACAGTACAGTTTTTTTTGTGTTATATTAGGTTAAATACAACAAACTGTACTGCACCCTACATTAACTGTACTGTGTTCTATAGGAAAACGATTTTTACAAATCACGTATGGGGTCCAGTTCAGTTTTTTAAACTGAACTGCGCTCTACCTGAACACCAAAATCGATGATCTCAACTAAGGTCCAGTACAGTTATTTTTTTTAACTGTACTGTGTTCTACCAGAACCTTAAAATCGACCATCTCAACTAGGGTCCAGTACAGTTATTTTTTTTAACTGAACTGCACTCTATAGGAAAAAACCAAAAAAAATTACGGTTTTTGTTTGGGGGGCAGTACAGTTTGTCTCATATTGAGCACAGTACAGTATTTCCGTTTTCCTCAATAATACAGCCCAGTACAGTTTATTACTGTACTTTATTATTGTCGAAAAAAAAACTGTATTGTACTGTATTATTGCCGAAAAAACTGTACTGTACCGTATTATTGTCAAAAAAAAACTGTACTGTACTGTATTGTTGTCGAAAAAAAAACTGTACTGTATTATTGTCGAAAAAAAACGGTACTGTACTGTATTATTGTCGAAAAAAAAACTGTACTGTACTGGATCGTATAAGAGACGGAAAAAACTGAACTGTACCTTAGATTAAACTGACCCTCGTTTTTGTAGAACCGTGTTCGATGGGCCAATGATGGGGCCATCGGCCTACGTATATGCCGGAGCCCCGTCCTATGCCGCCTACACACCCTATGCTTTCAGATGACCCTTCCGCTGCCCTATCCACCTTCCCCCTTCCTCTGCCTCTCACACCCGCCATGGCTTTCAGTTGTTGTAAATAGTTTTTTCCTCTTTTCTTTCTGTCTTTGTGCTGAGTGAACGTTGTTCCTGTTCATCGTTTGTGAGTAGGCTGTTTGATTTAGCCCTACTGTCTACCCCCAACCATGTTGGATGACTAAAAAGCAATGAATGGAGTGAACCGGCAATGTCCCAGAGCTGAAGGCGGCAGACGGCCTTGCCCTTCCAGTTGATCACTTTCATCGCGAAGTCCACGCCGATCTGCCAACAAACTCCACTTCTTAAGGCTGAAAGAAAAGAATGAAGAACAGTGGCTCTGTAATGCTGGGAGAAGTAGTTGTGGACGTAGCGCTTGATGATGGAGGTCTTCCCCGTCGCTATGTCGCCGATCACCAGCACCTCAAAGACCTCTTGTAGGGGAGGCCTGGAAAGGGATGGGAGCAGAGAGAGACTAGACCTTGAAGAGGTATTCTTTCGGCTCGGACAAAAGACCGCTCTGCCCTCGGCCTTTGCTTGGTCCTGCGGCCTGCAAACATTTCCCATACCACGCAAAATATCTTGGATCTTATGAAGAACCTCAGTCATAGCTTGGATGTCTCAGTTTAGCCCAGGAGGCGAGGAGGAGGCAAGGTGGGTTTTACGAAATGCACTCACTGGACTGGAATGCTTGGGCAAAGGGGACAGAGGCACACAGAACATCAACTCCCATTGCCTGAGCTGAGAGCTTATCTTGCCTATGCCTGCCTATGTTTATTTGCTCCCTCGCTCTAGCCTCCATCTCTTGGCATCTCATGGACGCCTGCATTTCATCAAGTAGTTCTGAGCAGCTTCAGATTTCAAGCCAGGTATTGAACATAGAAACTTGACTAACCCCATGAATCAATTGAAGGTTCAATTGAATCAATTGAAAGAATCAATTGGCATTAGTTAGGTCAATGATTTTTATGGCTATCATAATCCTTTGTTTGGTTTTTTACGCGTTCATGGCCTGCTTGCTTACCCGCTACCACATCTTTTTCCGTCTGTATCAACACATGAGACGTCGATATTAATCCGGTTTTCTACAGAATCGATAGTAATTTAGGCTGCCTTGATGGCTTGGCGAGGCTTGATGGTTTGGCTAAATTTTGGCTGGCTCGTAACATTTTATCTGCATTCAAAATTTATTTGGTGATTTTTTGGCATGGCATTTGGCATTTTTCTGGTATTTTTCCTATAGCTCTTAGACTCTTTGATAATTTATGACTAAAGGTAACCTGGCATATTATCAATTCTCAATGTATGCAGGCTTTGGCTGGGCACGTGCAGCAGTAGCAAATGAGATCAGCTGGAATCAATTGAAATAACGTGAAACCCACTAATCACTAATCACAATTCGCAGAGGTGAGCAATGGAATTTAAGAATGGGTTTTGAGCGTTTCGGCCGAAGCGATAGGTCAGTTCCCTCTCCTCACGTCCATAGCTATACACTATGCATCCCGTACTCTTAAAAAACATCGATTGGACTGCATTCTCCCATTGCTTACTCGGACCTGAAATTCAGTACAGCCCACCCGCACCTCTCGCAAAGACTTGAAGCTGCCAGATATGCCCACCAAAAAGACCTACAAGCAGAGGCCTTTGATGGATGATTTGAGGCGAATGATTAGCTGTGCCTTGATGCCCTGGTTGAGATGGAGGCGAAATTTGTTATAGCCGAGGAGGCTGCGTCTGAGGATGGCGTCGTTCTCCGAGACCAGCGTCTGCCGTCTACTGATCAGCACCAAACTTTTCTCAAACAACCCCAATCAATGCCTCTCTCTCTCAATGCTCCTCCTCCGATAGGGAAGCAAGCGAAGATGGAGAGGCTGGCGAGGTTGGGGAAGGCAGGCGCCGTCTCCTCCAAATTGTAGAGCGTGAACATGGTGCTGGACAGGTCCAGCTCCACCAGCTGCTTGAACTCTACCTGAGGAGGTTGGGATGGGACTTGGAATAGAGTATGGTGGCAGAGAGAGAAGGCAGGCTACGTGAAGATGGCAGATGAGCCTAAAAAAGGAGCGCCCAACGGGGCGTCGTTCCAGCGCCTCCGGAGACACAAGCTCCAGACGCCGCACCCTCCGAACCCTCGCCAGCAAATAGCCAGCCTTCAACAAGGCAATTGGCAATGAAGGGGAAGAGGACGAGGACAACCTCTGGATAGTGATTGAGGATGACTTGAGAAGGCAGGCAGGCGGCCTCGGATTTGTAGAGACGCTGAGGCCAAAGATTGTCCTCGGGCAGGTAGAAGGTGGGTCGGTACTGGCCCAATCCTGCAATGGCACTGCGCCCGCGCAGACTTACCAGATCCGCTTCCACATTCACCGCCTCTTTCCTCTCCCACAGCGCCTAGTGCCCCTTCTAGTCTCAGACACCCCTTCCGACCTCTGGGTACGAGGAGCAGAGGACCTGAACGAGTTGAGCTAAGCAGCGACAGGTGAGGCTCAGGGCTCGCCAGTCCGCCAGCTGGAGGTAGGGCGGGGCGAGTAGGCGAAGGAGCAGACGTCGAGGAAGGCTGAGGAGGTTGTCAGGAGGGCCTCTGCTTAGCGCATGGCCATTCTCGTCCTCTTCGCTCTCCGCTTGCACCCAGGAGTTGCCGGAGGGGAACGGTCGAACCGAGCATTGCCTTCAAATTCTTACCTTTATAGTGTTGTGAGTTGGAAAAACCTTTGACACTTTCTCGGTTTGTTTTTGAGCACTTTACGCAGATTCCATTTCACGGTTCCCATTTCGATGGTGGTTAGGATGATGCTAAGCAGTGACTGACTACAAACCCGGAAAAAGCACTGGGAAGGAGAGGTAACCACATTAATGCGCATTTCGCAAATTAACTAGCCCCAAAAACTGGCCTCTGCAGCAGGAAAAACCAGTGCGTCTGCCTGGTCTAATAAGAATTAGCCTGCTCCCATTGCCCTGATTTGTTTTGCTCGGATCAGACTCATGTTTGTGCAATAGTGAAAACAAACCTGAGTCTATAGAATGGAAGCTGCATCTTTGGCCCATGGAAAGCTTTGCGGAAACAGAAGCGTAGCCTACAAATCACGAGGCTGCAGGCGCATGAAGGGAGTGAGTGCGGTTGTGGATGGAGCAGTTGTGGGTGGAGCAGTTGTGGATGCGGAAGCGACTCTGCACTTCTCCAGCGCGAGGCAGATGCGCCAATGTTGGCCAGCCCTGTCAAATATCTCTTCTCGTAGACTGAGAGGGAGCGGAATAGCAGAGGAGCGGAGAGAGTCCCTCCCGTCCGCTAACGCCAATGAAACATTCAGCTACTCTTTGCAATGTCTTCTTCCCTACATGCAAGTCATTGCCGGCGTTTGAAGCAGAATAGGACGTAGGATATTTGCACTGGGGCATTAAGTCAACAGGGTGATGGGGCGAACCCCCCCCCCCCCCCCAAAGGTTACACCCCCCCCCCCCCCCAAAGATACACCCCCCCCCCTAGAGATACACCCTCCCCCCAAGAGATACACCCCCCCCAAAGGGTACTATATTGAAAAATATTTTATTAGCTTAAAATACTCTTCTGTATATATCTCGAAATTTAAACTCAAGGAATTTTTATATAAACAACTATATACCTACTTTTTACTGCTACTAGTTAGTCTGCCTACTACCAGGAGTAGTACTAGGATACTGTTTACGGCAACCCCTTAGGCTTAGTCAAAATGCGCGTATACTGTGGCAGTACCACCCATAGTTGCTTAGGAGCCATGGTCCATACTGTGGCAGTACCTACTAGTTGCTTAGGAGCCATGGTCCATACCGTGGCAGTACCTACTAGTTACTGCTAGTAGGTACTGCCTAACTAGTAGGTACTGCCACAGTATGGACAATGGCTCCTAAGCAACTAGTAGGTACTGCCACAGTATTCTCGCATTTTGACTAAGCCTAAGGGGTTGCCGTAAACAGTATCCTAGTACTACTCCTGGTAATAGGCAGACTAACTAGTAGCAGTAAAAAGTAGGTATTTAATCATCTACATGAAAATTCCGTGAGTTTAAACTTCGAGATATGTAAAGAGAAGTAGAAGTATGTTAAGGCAATAAAAACAAGTATATGGCGCAAAGCGCAATAGGTGACCGCGGAGCGCTTGCACCCTCACAAGTAGCAAAATCCTAATTTTAAGGAAAATTTCTGCTGTGAATGTGAACATTGCATCTCAAAAGGAAAAATATGTGGTTTCTCAACCATTTTCAAAAGTAAGCACAGATTTAGAATCGGTATATATGACTTGTGAACAAAAAAACTCAAGTGTTCTGTTCAATTATCAGCCGTTCAGCTGCTACTAATTATTGATGCTATTGTCATGTGTGAAAGTTTGTCAATCAAGAGGGCAAGTATGTGGTTTCTCAACCATTTTCAAAAGTAAGCACAGATTTGGAATCGTTATATAAGACTTGTGAACAAAAAAACTCAAGTGTTCTGTTCAATTATCAGCCGTTCAGCTGCTACTAATTATTGATGCTATTGTCATGCATGAAAGTTTGTCAATCAAGAGGGCAAGTATGTGGTTTCTCAACCATTTTCAAAAGTAAGCACAGATTTGGAATCGTTATATACGACTTGTGAACAAAAAAACTCAAGTTGTCTGTGCAATTCTCAAGATTACAGGTGCTACAGCGCAAAAACTGTATATTGCAATGTTTAAACCTTTCTACCCAAAAAAGTAATGTTTCAAATGCTCGGAAACCGGTTCCACCCCTCCAGATCTTCCTAAAATAGCATTAGCTTTCAGGGAAAAAAAAGTTTGTCAAAATCCGTTGAGAATTCGCCCGTGGACAGCATTTCCAGACATATATATATATATACATATCAGGACAAAAGTTTAGTAACCTCTATAGACCGCAGAGCAGCCCTTCGGGCCGCTCCGCGGTCAAAAATTTCAATATATATATCTTGGGGGGGGGGGGGGTGTAACCCTTGGGGGGGGGGGGGGGTGTAACCCTTGGGGGGGGGGGGTGTAACCCTTGGGGGGGGGGGGGGGGCGAAACCCCATTGGGGGGGGGGGGGGGTGTAACCTTTGGGGGGGGGGGGGGTTCGCCCCATCAGCCAGTCAACATTTCCATAAAAGCTTATGCTTATTAAATTTAACTTTAGGGAATGACCATTGGACAGGATGAATGCGAAAACACTATACTTTTTTAAAGTTGTTTCCTATTCCGTCTAAATCTCTTAATTGTGTTCCATATAGTTAGAAAAGAGTGGAATAGTTCGGTATAGGAACGGTTATTGGAGCGCTAGCCCTAAATCTTCTTCTTTTGACTCTATTGTCTTTTTTAGCTTGATAACGGCTCAGGACTGCTTCCTCTACCGAACTATTCCACTGTTTTTTAACTAATTGGGACGCAATAAAGCCAAATATGGAAGAATAGTTCGGTACAGGAACACTCATTTGGGCGCTAACCTTGATTTTGGTTATTACGACTTAGTGTCTCTTCTAAGCCTGATAACAGCTTAGGACTGCTTCCTCTACCGAACTATTCCACTGTTTTGTAACTAAATGGGACGCAATAAAGCCAAATATGGAAGAATAGTTTGGTATAGGAACACTCATTTGGGCGCTAACCTTGATTTTTGGTTATTACGACTTAGTGTCTCTTCTAAGCCTGATAACAGCTTAGGACTGCTTCCTCTACCGAACTATTCCACTGTTTTGAAACTAATTGGAACCCAATAAAGCCAAATATGGAATAATAGTTTGGTATAGGAACACTCTGACAAAGACGGAATCATCAACCTCTGGTGCTCTGAGCAAAGCGTCGTCCGTGCTCTGGGTGCTGGCAGATGAACAACAGCTGCTTCAGGCCAGCATCAAGGCTTCATCTTTCATTTATGTTCTCATCAGTGTTAACTGGACATATTTAAGATGGTGGAGTCTGCGAAGACTGCCGAGCTGAACCAGGCAGAGAACTCGGTGAAGCACTTGGAGCTGGCCATCAAGGGCCTGCAGGGCGCTCTCGGGGCCAAGGAGAGCGAATGCAGCGGGCTAGTCAAGCGTCTTCAGGCCCACAACAAGCGATAGTTATCCTATGTATCATATTTCTATGGCTCTAAATGTAAATTGCAATAACCATTAATCAAGGATACCACCCAAATCAGTGTTCCTATACCGAACTATTCTTCTATATTTGGCTTTATTGCGTCCCATTTAGTTACAAAACAGTGGAACAGTTCGGTAGAGGAAGCAGTCCTAAGCTGTTATCAGGCTTAGAAGATACACTAAGTCATAATAACCAAAAATCAAGGTTTGCGCCCAAATGAGTGTTCCTATACCGAACTAATCTTCCATATTTGGCTTTATTGCGTCCAATTTAGTTACAAAACAGTGGAATAGTTTGGTAGAGGAAGCAGTTCTAAGCTGTTATCAGGCTTAGAAGATACACTAAGTCATAATAACCAAAAATCAAGGTTTGCGCCCAAATGAGTGTTCCTATACCGAACTATTCTTCCATATTTGGCTTTATTGCGTCCCAATTAGTTACAAAACAGTGGAATAGTTTGGTAGAGGAAGCAGTCCTGAGCCGTTATCAAGCTAAAAAAGACAATAGATTCAAAAGAAGAAGATTTAGAGCTAGCGCTCCAATAAGCGTTCCTATACCGAACTATTCCACTCGTTTCTTACTATATGGAACACAATTAAGAGATCTAGACGGAATAGGAAACAACTTTAAAAAAGTATAGTGTTTTCGACACCCACCGATGAATGCCTCATATTCTTTCATATTGTGCGATATTTGCTTCAAATAAGCCCAGATCAAAGTGCTTATCAAAGTGCTTAACATTGCTAGCGGTTTTCTAAATCCCCATCCTCTCGCAAACTGTTCTAAAAATATGACCTAAATTCAAAAATTACTAAAAGAAGATTTAAAGCGCATTCTCTATCATGCGAACTTAATGCAAAGTCAGTTTTAACCTAACCTTTGTTGCACTGAATTAAAATGAGTTTTTTTTGTTTTGTTTGCTGCTTTGGTGTGTGGTGGTTGGTTGTTTTTTTTGGTTTGGTGGTTCTTTTTTTTTTTTTTTTTTTTTTTGTTGGGTGTGGGGTGGTGGGGTGTGTTGGGGTGGGGTTGGTGGGGGTGGTGGGGTGGGGGGGGGGGGGGGGGGGGGGGGGGGGGGGGGGGGGGGGGGGGGTGGGGTTTTTCTTTTCTCTGCCTTGTCTCCTCCTGGCGGGCTGGAGGTGGGCTTTTTTTTCTTTCTTTTTTTTGGCTTGATCAGCCTTATATACCCTTCTATCGGTGTTTTGTCTTAGGGTTGCAGACTAATCAAATCAGCTATGGGAAATTAATTGTGTCAGGCGTGAGATACGATTATATTGCGCAGACAAAACACATAAACGTTTTCTCAGCTTAATTATGTCGCAATATCAAATTAAAAATTAATTAGCTAAATGTAATATATTTAATACACAGGTGGTTTAATATTTTCTTGAATTTATTTTGGCATAGATGTTTTTTAGAACTAGTCATTCTAGTTAGGGAAACAAAGGAAAAACTTTAGTTGGGGTACTGACCTTTTTCGTAGATCTGATCGCACATTATCAGCCAGTCCGCTCTGGTCATGAGCTCTTCGCTGTTGAAGAGGTAGATGTTTGGAGCTACGAGCCAGGTGGGGACTGGGACGGTGGTCTTGACGGTGGATACGCTGGGCGGGGTGCTTTGGGGCGCAGAGGATTCGGGTTTGGAGTAGAGCTCTAGATCTATTGAAACTAAGCTTTCCCCCGATGATTTTGCCAAGGTCTGAGGGTCTGAGGCTAGGCAGGGATATTTGCTCTCCTTATTCATCAAAACTGTTGCAATGAATAGGTGCGATTTCTCATCATGAAACATCACATATCTAGGTTTTGACTAGCGGGAAAGCAGCTGCCTTTCACCTAGACTGGAGGTAGATCTGGCTGATTGTCCGTGTTCCTGAGCCTCTTGAGCTTCTCGTAGACATCGATGATGGCGCCGAATAGCGTAACCAGAGCTGCGAGGAATTCAACTATCCACAAAAGATCAGCGCCAAGAATTGGCATCCCTAAATCTTGCTGCGAAAGTTATGATTTGAGAGCGTCCTTTTGCTTTGGGCGTGGCCCATGGCCGTAGGTTTTTCTGGGCCTTACATGCCCTCAAGGACGCTCCCAGGTGTCCTGAATCACCTTAATGGCCTCTTTTTGTGCGGCCTTTCCTGGCTTCCTGCTCGAGCCTTTTGGGCTCGCTGAAAACCAGATGCAAAGGAAAAAGTGGAATGACGAAGTTTGTTGCTTCAAACCGTTCTTTTGAACTAAGTTTACTTTGCATCTTTTACCGTGGTCTTGCTAACATATCAATGGGTTGTGCTGCGTGGTATAAATTATACTACATCTGAAACATCAGTTGCCTGGTCATGTTTTTCGGGCTAGCGTTAAACAGGTTTTGAAAGCTGATTTGCTTAAAGGTTTGAAGATTTACATACTTTTCTTTTGCAAAAAACAATTGATAAGGAAACAACAACGTTGACAAATAATTGCCCTTTATGGGCGAAAACAACGAAGAACGTGGAAAAATGCTTTTTATCTTCGTTAAGAATTTATTTTGAAATTTTGATAGTGATAATTTTTTAATAACTTTTAAAAGAAAAACGTTTTAGAAATTCCTTGAACGGTTTAAGAAAAACATTTTTCCTACATGGCGCGGCGCCCCACGCAATGCCAGAGCACCCTGAACTCGTTCATCTGCTCCTCGTAGAGCTTGACCTGGGTGTCGAGGTTGCGCTCCACCCAGGCTAGGTTCTTCCAGAGCTCCTGCAACCTTTCAGTTTTCTAGGAGCAGCAATTTCACTTACGCGTAGAGCGAGACTTCTATTAGTTAGTTTCAGTGTAATTTGGTTTTTAAATCTTTTCTGAAACATCAGCCGACTGCTGTGGCATGCTTAGGCCTGATGTAAAGAGAAAATAGGCACCTTGGCGGCGTAGACGTGGTCCCCCTCCATGGGGTTGGTTAGCCGGATGTATTGGCCGAAGAAGCCCTGGCGGAGCACAGCGGCGGAGGCCCCCTTGGCCCAGCTCCTTAGGTCCGCATGCTCTTGCAGGACCCACTCGGTGTCGTTGTCTGCAAAGGATGCTAGGATGAATTTTCAGACCTATAATACTTGGCTTTTCTTCTTTTTAGGGCAATTTCATTTTCTCTCTTTTCCAAGAATATTGGTACGAAATTGCCTTGGCTTTGACTTTTCGAGTGAGATGAGGGAAAGTAACCGTGGGTCTCCTGACGGTAGGTGCGGAAGTTGTTCCACTGGAGCTTGTAGCCCGCCCAGTGGTCCCACTTGAGGGCGCTGTTTGTGTCCGCCAGCCTTCAACCACACCATCTCTGCTCAGGATTGAGTCTAGTGGGAAAGGCAGGAAACTCACTTGATGAGGATCTGGTTGAGCTGGTTGATGATGCGCTGAAGGAAGGTTTGGAGCTCGCGCAGGTTGGCGCACTCCCTGGCTTCCGCGAAGGGATGAAGGGGGGGAGGGGGCGGCGTCCAGGAGGAGCACCCTGGGCGGACGAGGGGGGACCGGGCTGTCCTCCCGCTCGTCGGAGCTCCTCGGCGGGCCGTTGGCGTTGGGGTTGTTGTTGTTGAAGGTGTAGAGGCGGATGGGGGGCCCTGGTGGTGGGTGGGGTCGAACACCTCGCCCAGCCCCCTTGCCTCTTGCCACCATTTCTCCCATTTCACCACCTCTGGTTAATATTTGACTGTTTCTTCAATGGTTGGGAAACACTTAATGTAGCGCCCAAATTCAACATTGAAGAATTGGGACCAGGAGGTTTATATATTGGCGTCTTGAAACATTAACACCCTGAGCTAAGTCTGGTATAATGAAAAAAAATCGGAGTAATAATTTGTACTTATGTTGCTAAGCGGGTGGAAAGTGTGGCTTGAGGAGAGAGGTGTTGTGGGGAAGTGGGGGAGGCTGTGCAGCAGTGTAACTGCGGCCTAGTTAAGGAAATGAGACGCTGAGTGCGGGGCGTGAGGGGGTGTGGCACTATGCCCTTTTTAACTCCGCCTCCTGCCCTTTCCCAGGCTGCTTTGTTACGGGAAGTGCTATGACATACCGCTTGGGTACGCCGCTTGGGCACGCTACTTTGTATGTGTTGAGACTCTGGGATGGCTAATTGACTTGCACCAGCTAACATTGCACCTATTTGGCGTTGGGGTCGTTGTTTGTTTGCCTGGTTAGCGATACGTCGGAACAATTGCTAATGCCTTTCCATTTGGAAGTATGAATCTTTTGAACAACATCGCAAAGTCAGTTGGCAGCGAATGATGCACTCAAAACGGATGAAGTAGGCGCACATACTTTGCTGCCTGATGTTTTAGCACGACTTGAAACAACGAACCATTGCTTATTCCATGATGAGCGTAGTTGAAATTTGCCGACAATCATTGGAAACATGGAGTGCTTGTTTTATTTGGTTAGGTTTTCGTTCAACGGTGTTTACCACCAGGGACTTTATTGCTAACCAAAATAATGAACTAGGGACTATGGAATGAAAAAAAGAGGGTAGTTTTGAGGTAGTAGGTTGAGGGGGTTTAGGCATCGAGGCTGCTGCCGAAGATCTCGTACAGGTGCTTGCCTTTCTCCATGTGCTCCCTGTAGCGCCTCTCTTCGTTGCGGAGGCCTTGGATTGTGCGATCAATCCGCCCCCAAACCTTCTGCCAAAAAATCGCCTTTGCTTTGTTCGTGAGGGGGTGGCACAGAATGCAAAGTGGCCAACCCCACCATGGCTGGCGTCCTCAGGCAAACCCGTCCGTTTGTTGACGAAGGGCTTCTTGACGACGGGGAGGTGACTGTCCTCCCACTGCTCTTCCACGGCCTGGCAGCAGTGGCTGAGCCAGTCCAGCATAGGCTTCATGCGGATCATCTCCGATCCCAGCCCGTCTGCCTGCCATCCTGACAAAAAGGCAAAATTGCGCTTTTATTTCATTTTCCATGAGTCGTCTGCGGCAAATCAATAACTTACCTTGCACCTCCTTTGCGGGGCGATGAAATTTGATTAGACACAAGCTGTGGCAGTGGGAGCTTGGTTGATTTTATCTGTCCACAACCAAGGCTCTCACTACCACAAAGCTTGTATTCTATCATGAAGCTTGTTTTTCAACTTACCTTTGTTCGGAAACTGGGACAAGGTCGTTAGGATAGGCACAAGCTGTGGCATTGGGAGTCTGGTTGATTTTAGCATTTCCACAACCAGGGCTCGCAATACCACAAAGCTCGTAAACTACCAAGCTTGCCCATTTAATAGACTGGACAAAGGCTGATATCATGTGAATGAAACATCAGGAAATTGTTCAATTCTTTAGCATGACTTTTGTTGTACCTTGGAGTTCGTGGAGGTAGTTGAGGAAGCCGTTGAAGGGTACGGGATTGGTGGCCGATGGCTTCTTTGTCCAGTCGCTTTGAAAAGCGTTGTTCTTCTTCATCACCCTGAAATGAATCCTCATTACTCCGTTCACATACAGACAGGGAATAACCGGAGGTAGAGGAGGTAGATGGAGTCGTTGTAGAGGTCGAGGTCCCGCTTCAGCTCGGGCCAGTTGTTGTACTCCGTCTTGATCCCCCGCGGGGGCGGCGTCTTGCAGTGCAGCGGGTGCAGGCTGAGCACCAGGCCCGGCTCGTCTCCTTCCGGCTCTTAACTGCAGACCTTGGCGGCCTCTGCCTCCTCCGCTGATGGGACAGCCTCCGGCTCCTTGGGCTCCGCCTCACGAAGTGGATCGAACTCGCTCATCTATGATTGAGTATGACTTGGGATTTTAGAATGCTTTGAACGGGGTGGATTACAGAAGAGAAGCTAATCTCTAATTTCTTTGTTTAGTGAAACATCAGAAGAGTGTTTAGGGGAATGCAATTTGTGCAAACTCATCTGTTGACTGGGACAAAACTGTTTTCAACTGTACACTTCGAATTTGGCCGGTATCAGATTTGTCCTATTAAGGCAACGTAGTTATCCTTATCAAAGCATATGATCATTCATGATGTCTCTAGCTCATTGAAGATTTCCAATCTTAGGTTTGGCTATGTTTAAATTTTGAAACATATCATTATGAAAATACTTCATGGACTACGGAATTGGTGACATACCTTGGCTGGAACTTGATGCTGTTGATAGCTGAAGGAGTAGGTGGTTGACGGAGAGCGTGTCTTGAGATTGACTGATTTCTCTGCCGACTGGCGAAGGTTTTATAGTCACCTGAGGCTATTCCTGGCCTTATGTCTAGACGATTTTCTAGACCAACCATTACCAACCGTTTTTCTTCTTAAATGAGCTAACTCGGTAAAATAACAATTTATATTTTACGCGAGTTAAGTAACTGTTTTTAGATAACTTGTAGCTTAATGTCGCTTTTTTCTTTTTCCGTGTAATGAACTTATTATTGTGAATAAATGGGTAACTAATTTTCATAAAATAAAAACTTTTGCGATGAAAAACGCCAAGTTTGATTCTTTTAGATTGAAATGCTGCTTTTTCGGTTTCGCGTCCTTATGGCAGTAAAGAATTGCTGAATTCCGACCACGCTGGTGCTTTTGCGCATTCGCCGAAACATCCTTCACCTTGTTTGCTAGCGACTAGTCTTTTCCGAAGAGCAGTTCATTTATTGGATGGTTTGAGTGTCCGTGCTGGAGTAGGCAACTATTGGCTTGTTCTCAGTTAAATTTTCTCAAAAGCAATCCGTGAAACATTAGCAGTTGACACAGAGAGATTCACAGCAACGAGAAATCCTTTTTCGCCTCCGGCTTTTCCGAAAAGCTGAAAGGCCCTCAAGAAAATGTCTAGAACACAATGAGACATTGCATTTCATTAGTTTGAGGATAAATGGGGATACTTCTCCGAGGAATTCGATGTCCGAGTCCGAGTCCTGTGTGTCATGACCATGGCCTTCGGGGCAGGAGCTGGTGGACGGCTGCACTTTCTCTTGGCCCTTTCCATTCTCAAGCTGTCAATGGTTTTTTTTATATTGGTCACAAAAATTTTGAAAGAGTTTTTTCTCCCAACCTTTTCTAAGTATTGAGGGGGACTCCAGAAGTTGAACTTGATTGTTCTGAGCAACTGCTTCTCTTCTGGACCCTTGACAGCGCTCATTTTTAATTCTTATCTAAAATGAAAAAATGAACGTAACAAATGTAAGCAATTTTTCAAGATGCGGAGCTGCGCATTCGTATGCTTAACTGCTTGCTTGAGCTGTGAATGCGTACCAGAGAAAACGAAGATTGACCTTTGCTGTGCAGTACATCTTTTGGATGCTCAGTCCTGCGTTGCCGGATTTTTTTTTATATTTTTATCGCGTGGATTTTATTTGTTTAGATTCGCAATTCAAATCATTCTTTTGACAATTGGCTGACAAAACGAATTCATTTTAACCTTAGGTTGGAATTAGGAATTACATATAATTGGTTACTGATAGGACGCTTAGGGCGTTGCACTTGGCGTATCATTGGGAGCCATGTTTGGATTAGTTATCACTGTGCGATTAGGCGTAGGACGGTGGTGCAGCATCGGCATAATGCTGCTTCCGCTTGGCTGCAAATCTTGTTTTTCTTTACTTTGTGCCAAACTGTTGCATTGAGCAATTTAACCTGGTTTGGATCTTGGGGCAGAGGCCTTGGGTTGAGCGGACCTTGTTGGCCTGTTTGATCCTCGTGCTGCCCTTGCACTACCACTGGCAATGGTGGCATGCGGCGAAGGACCTGATCACCGGTTGCCATTTATTTTCTCCCTACCTTTTAGCTCAAGAATTGACCTTGGTGGAGAGATAGACGGCCTCCATGGCTGAGAGTAGGCGATGGGTGGCTATTTCGGTGTCGAGGTTGCCGTAGTACAGCTTGGCCTCCTCCCCGGTCTCCAAGTTCGTGACCCGGGACTGGGTCTGGTAGAACTGCACGTGGTTGTGCTTTAGGTGGAGGTTGGCCTGGATTATGGTGCATCCTATGGCCTCGGCGGTGATGAGGACGGGCTTCACGAAGCAGCTGGTGAACCCATTCTCGTCCACCATGTCGTAGGGGTTGAACCCCCAGCGGTCGATCGTTGCCGCCGCCTGCCTTGGCGCCTGCTTCAGCTGCAATCCTTTCCTTTATCACTTCATAGGAGAGAAAGGGGTGCTGGAACGACTGGTCCGTTGGGCCCCGTGTGCTCGACGTTGGAGAGGAGCCAGCGGAGTGATGAGCCGTGGAAGTCGATGGGCTGGGCGTTGTTGGGGCACCAGAGCTGGTTGCCTGTCATCAGGCGCTGGATGTGCCACGCCAGCCGCTTGGCGCAGGCCTTCTCGCAGCTCAGGTGCTTCATGAGGCCTGCTTCTTCCTCCTCGGACAGCGGATTTAGGTTGGCCTGCTGACAGGCCTTTTAGGCAAGGGATAGTTAGACTCTAGAAATGAGCGAAAGTAACACCTTGAGGGCTTGTAGACGGACCTTGTCGTTGTGGCTGAGGGTCATGGCCGTGTCCCAGCCGATGGCCTTGCCGGACACCAGCTCGAAGTACTGGCCGCAGATGAGGCCATGGGAGAGCAGGCGCATGCCCGCTCTCTGTGCGTCATCCCCGTCCATCTCTGGCGGGAACTCCAGGTCTGCAATTTTCTTTCATCACTTTCTTATGCTGGATCATTTTGGCGCTAACCTTGGGCTGTCATTGGACGGCGGGCATCGAGGACGTGGCAGTTGAATGTTTCTTCCAGTCGAGGCAGGGTCTCTGCGAAAGGACGGACTGGGGCTGCCTCAGGCCACAAAGCCTGGGCGGGTTGCATGGGGGGCAACGGGGCAGGGTTTGCCATAGTTTGAGCTTTTGAAGGAGTCGAAGGGTATGAGGAACGCAGGCAGTTGTTAGTGCAGCATTGGTCGGCTCTAGAATGCGACCAATCCTGGCACTACAACGGAGCCTGGGTTCCCCAGTGGAGTAGGGAGCGAGGATGCGGACACTGAGCTTCAGCACTCCTTTTATGCGCTCCACTACTGAGCTTGCAAGACACAACACATAAGCGTTTGATCTTTGCTGAGAAACCGCCTGTTTAGTCTTTCTGGTTTCTCTGACTGTTCTTGGGTGTTTGGGTTAAACACTTGCGATAGCTTAGCGGGATACAATAATTTTTCCTCTATTTTATTTTGGAGGAATAATTTTTTCTTGGCAAAAACTCATGGCTTACATCACTTGAAACGCCGATGTCATTAAACGTGTGTTATACATGAAACATCACGCATGGGAGTTTCTTAAGAAGGCAGCATTGCTGCGCAAGTTAACTTTTCTTGGAAAATCCTGAAGATTTGACTTGAAAAACCGAAGCACAAACTCGAATTGCTTTCTTTTTGTACCATTTATTTAAAGACTGGGTTTTTGAACTGATATTGTTGCTGGCGCCAGTTGGTTTTCATAAATTTATCTTATGAAACCTTGACGAGAAGGCTAGTGGTAGGATTTGTATGGACTTTGATTTGTGAGGGGGGTGAGTTGCGGCGGATTTTCCTGCCGTTCAACTTAATTTATTCTACCCAGCTATTTTTACGATAGAGGCATGCGAAAGAAAACCTAGCTTGAAAGGTTTCACCGCAAGATAAAATGCCATAACTTTTTTATGCTTTTCTCGCACTGAACCCATAACGAGTACTTGTTTGAGCATTTAAGTTTGATTTTATGATTTGAATGCTTTTCTTCCGCAGCTCATTTTCAGACTGCGTTTTTCTTGCGTGAACGTAGAAAATTCATTGTTTAGACTACGAACCTTGCACAGATATCGATTGAGGCATTTTCTTGCGCTTTAGCGGCTTTTCAGGTCATTTTGATGCATCTATTTCATTTGTTTACCGGTGGCTCTCTTTCTCTCTCTCAACTCATCTGGAACCGCATGCATCCCCCCACATGTCAATGCGCACACAGAGAGCTTACTTTGCCGGCTTGCATGTGTGTGCTACTCATAGCGTCTAGACCTCATTCATCTACCTCCTCCAGGAACTCCTCCACTTCATCCTCCTCATCCTCATGGCAGTCCCATGGGTTGATTGCTTCCCCGACTGCTTCTTCCTCCATCTCCTCCTCGAGCTCAGGCTCTGCTTCCATTAGGTAGCTTACCTGGCACTGGAATCTCACTCTATCCCCCCCTCCTCTGGGAGGTTTGAGGCCGCTGTCCTCTGGTAGACTGCTGCCCTCTGGTCATTAGGCGCTGTCCTGAGCCTGTGCTACCCCTAGCACTTTGCGAGCGCTCTTGAAAGCGGGGTGTGAATGAAATCACTTTCGGCACATATTCCATGCAAGGTTCATTGGTTTCGCCCTTCACCATTGTCACGAAATCTTTTAGAGCCCAGCAATTTGTCGGCAAATGGCCTTTTTTATGACACCAGAAGCAGATTTTAGCCTCAGCAGAAGGGGTGTTTGAGCGGGTTTTCTGGGGATTCATGGTTCCAGATGCAGGCTTGCCTTACCCCCGGCCTCTTTGGGCCCAACGGCCTCTTCCTCGGCCTTGGCCTTGCTCCATAGCAAATGCTTCTGCTCCTTCTTCTGGCTTAGCATCTAATTCCTGCTGGCCAAAAGCGAAACTGAGCTGATTGACTGATTGCTGAGTACCAAAAATATCCTCGCTTCTTTTTGCGTCCACCGCACATGCGGCCGTTGTGGCCGGGGCTGGCCCTTTGTTCAGCAGCGCAAATCGCAGTTCATGACAGATTCCGCCCAGAAAGAATTGCCTTAGCAGCACCTCCTGCGTTTCTACCGGGAAAGTATTAGTGACTGGGAAACGCTGTTCAACAACTTTTCGTAGTCTGGCCAGGAAAGGCATGACTTTCTCCCCAGGCTGCTGGACAATGCCTTCGCAGACTGACAGTCTATTGACTTCCGGGGAGCTATCGAAAGTCGCCACTAAGGTATCCCTTATTATGTCATAGCTCTTCTTTCCCTGAGTGGTGTCTGGCAAGCCTCTGTAGGCATCCAGCGCAGGTCCCTCCAAGTAGGGGACAATGAGGGTGTGCCAGGTGTCTTCTTTCTGGCCTTTTGCGCATGCAATTTCTGCGAAACGGGTCAGCCATTGTGTGGCATTTCCATCACCCTCATAGGCTTTCAGCCCCATGGGGTGATATTGGATGGGCGTATGGCCCTGAGGATCGCCATTAACGGTATCTGGCATTTCAGTCTTTGCGGACTTCAGCTCGCTTTGGCGTACAGCCAGAAGGCAAGGCAAGAAAAGAGGGAAAGGAGTGGAGAGAAGGGAGGAAGGGACGGAATGGGGGGGCCAGGAGGCGAGAGTGAGCTTCAAGTGGCCCGGAGCTCCCAGGACTAATTGCAATCCCCACGGCAGAGCCAGGTTGCGAGGGGCTCTCACTACCCTATCCTGGATGCCGCTGTGCAAGGGAGAGGACTAGACCTGGTGAAACGAAACCAATTGTAAGGTCTGTAGTGCGGTTACATGGGCAGGGAGCAGCAGGTTTACCAAGAGGAAGCAAGAGTAGAGAGTGATCTCAGGCAGAGAAGCAAGGCACAAGTGCAGCCTTGTTATGACTGCGCTCCAGACGAGAGTCATGTGCCTCACACTAGCATTGCCCCTAGTGCCGATTTTTGAAAATTCCATAGCATTGCATTGGCAGCTCCAAAATTTTTTTCCAAAAAAATCCATTTTTTTCATTTATCATGTGGTTACCACCTGGGCCTTTATCACCTACCCACCACTGCCCCGAATATGGCTAAAACCCCTATATAAAGCATTATTTTGCTACATTTGAAGCCCCAGAAGGTGGACATGTTTTGATCCTATCAACTTGTGCTTTTGGGACATTAATAACATGCCAGGGGACATTAGCCATGCAAAAGCTGAAGCCGATTGGACCATTTTATGTCCACCTTTTGGAGCCTCGAATATGGCTAAAACCCCTATATAAAGCATTATTTTGCCACATTAAAGACCCCAGAAGGTGGATATGTTTTGATCTCATCAGATTGTGCTCTTGGGACATTAATAACATACCAGGGGCCATTAGCCATGCAAAAGCTGAAGCCGATTGGATCATTTCATGTCCACCTTTTGGAGCATCATTCCATAGCATCTTTCCATAGCCATACTATAGCTCGGGGGGCAGGGATGGGAGGCCCGCTGGGTGCAGACACGCGGGCAGCAGTAGAAACAGTACAAAGGAGGAAGACTTAGTCGCTCGTCATGCTAGCTGTGTAGTCCTTCCTTAGTAAGGACATCCCTGGTCAGCTAAGAGGTGATGGTGAGACGTGCATAATGTCTCCTCCCACTTGGCTCTCTCGATCTTTGCTCTAGTGTTCTCGGTTGATTAGCAAGGATCGTGAAGAAGGAGTAGGAAGACATGTCAACCCAGAGAATGAGTGATGGCGGTAAGGGGTAGCAGAAGGGTGAGAGGTGAGGAGTTAGTGGGAAGTTTCAATCATGTGAGTGACAGCCGATGCCCAGCGAGGGTGATGCTGTCTCTCTCTTGTTCCTCTTCCTCGGTCTTCAGGAGGCCGGAACAATAGTAGCCCCTGATGAGGATGAACTGCTCGGCAGAGGGATTATTCGTCCATTGTCCTGTGTTCTCAACTGGTGACGGGATTCCTCTTGTTGCAGGGACTAGCTTGGTCTAGAAGCGGGTGGTTTGTGGGTCGTGAGAACAGCTTGAGCTGAACATCTTGTCTCTTCTATTCCTTGACAGCGTTGAAGAGTCCTAGAGCCTGAAGGTGAAGTAGGCTCCTCAGAATCCTATCCACGTCCAGTATTTGGTCTTGAGGTTGTCGCGGAGGTATAGTTTAGTCATGTGATGAGAAGCTCAACGCAGATCACGTGCCGTCGAGCTATCTTCAGGTCGAGTGCAAGAGTAGGTGGCTCTCCCGGTTAGTCTTCCAACGTCAATCGTCGATGCTTCCTGAGTGGACGGCAGCTGAGGGCTGCTTGGACGGTTGACAACCATCGGCTGGGAATCCTTTCAGGACAGGTGGAGACATGTCCCAAGACGAGGGCCTTCCTCCGATTCAGTGACATGCTCTAGTCCTCTCTCTTGAGCTCCAATTATTCCTGTCGATGATGGAAGACGATCCAGTCTTCTCCCGTGTGGAGAAATTGCCATTCCTCGACTTCCAGGGATGTTCACCTCCTCCAAATTGGGTGCCAATCATCCTAGAGTGGGTACTGGCCGATCGGGGCCATGTATACTCTTGAGTTTTGACTAGAGAGCCCTCCCCGTGGCCCGGATTCGTGCCAGAGATGCTTGACGGTGTCTGGTAGGCTTCCCAAACCCTCTGTTCTGCCCGGTTCTAGTCGGCGACGGCAGTAGCGGCATCTCTTTCTCAGTGATGATCGAGAACGGGCATAGTGAGAACAACGTCTCAGGTCTTGGCATCCCCCCCGGTCCTTGTTTCTCAATTGGAGTCGTTCTCCTTCACTTGTGGGTCATGAGACTATTGTGTGACGCTCTCTTGAATGTTTTCCTTGACTTTAGTCCTCCCCCGTGACATGTTATTTGGTTGCTCCTTCTGGATTGTGTTTCTCCTCTGTTCCACTGTTCCTCTCTGATCGTGGCCTCTCAAGGTGAAAGTCAGAGGTTGGCAGAGTAGACAGGGATGCATGCATCAGGGATAGGGGGTGACAATGGAAGCAAGAGGAGGCCGTTGTTGACGCCTGGAGTGGCTGTCCCTATTTCCACTGACGGCATGTGATGCTCCGTGCTCAGTGTCTCCGGTCGTTTGCTTCATCCCACCACGTATCACCCCTCCACGTAACTCGAGGTGGAGGTGAACGTGAGCAGGAACGTGAGCGGGCAGAGGAGGAAGAGGCCCCTTGAGGGTCATGTCGCCGTGGTCGATCAGACTTCCCTCCGTTCTCCAGAATCTTGTCCACATCTGGCAGTCCATTGACAATGGCGGCTTGTTGTAGTTTAGGTGTCTTGCATGTTGGGATTCATTTGGCGCAGCTTGCAGAGGCTTTCGAAAGCGGCGTAGAGCTTGTCGGCCTGTTTGTGGCTGAGGACGTAGCTGTCGCCATGGAGCTTGTCCAGTTGCTGCTTGAGAGTCCGATTGTCGCATTCGAGGTTGTCCAGAGCGACCTGCGCCTGACCTTGGGCCAGGACAGCCTTCTCCTTCTCGGCCTTGGTGGTCGCCAAGTGCTTCTGGGGCTCCTCGCAGGTCTTCTCCAGAGTCTTCACTTTAGCCTCCAACCCCAAGCACTGTCTTTGAAATGAAAGTGCTTTCTGGGCTTGTGGGGAGTCAATACAAGAGCTGATGTCATCACAAGAAATGATTGAGAGCCTTTCAAGGGGGTAGGGAGAAAGTAATATACTTTCTGTTTGCTTCAGACGATGGTGTAGGTTGGGTGGTTCTAAAAGTTGCACTAAAGTTACACAGCTTGAGATGATGGCTTAGTCAATTTGCCGCAGCTCGGGATGACGCTGAGCAAATTGCTTTGGTTGACAACTGCGATGAGATTTAACGCAGCTCGGGATGATGGTGGCCAATTTGCTTGGGTTTATGGTGGTGAAGAGATTGATGCAGCTCGGGATGATGCCGGGCAAGTGGCTCATGTTGATGGCTACGATGAAGGTTACACAGCTCGGGATGACGCCGGGCAAGTGGCTCAGGTTGATGGCTACGATGAAGTTTACGCAGCTTGGGATGATGGTGGGCAACTTGCTCGGGTTGATGGCGGCGATGAAATCGACACAGCTCAGGATGACACTGGCAAATTGGTTGGGATGCTGGCTGCGTAGATGACACAGGTTGTGGGCTGCGAAAAGAATGCAGCTCGGGATGGCAACCAGGTTATCCTTGACGCAGCTGGGATTACAGGTGCTGAGATTGTGAGGCGGGGCGGTGTTGGGCTGGCTGCCAGCGCAGTGCCCTCTCTCAGTTGGCCGCTCCAAAAGGCATAGAAGAGTTGCGCAAACCTTCGGTTTTAGTTAAACTCTCGCCCTTTTGGAGTTGACGAAGGAAGCAAAGATAGAATTTGCATATATCAATAGATAACGCAAAGTCTGGCAGGCGACGAATTGTGTGTAGCTGGCCAATTCGTCAGTGTGCAGGCAGAAGCCATTGAGGAAGCCATCCAGTTTTCCGTAGGCCAAGTACACCACCGACCTCTTACTGTTGGGCATAGTAAGGAGGGGGGTGATAGTGGAGGCCTTTGAGGGATTGAAGAGGACATCTTCCTGGGCCAGAGCTCCATGGCGATGTACGTGTTCATGTAGCTGCCGAAGTCAAAGACAGAGAAGATGCTGAACTTGGTCTGCTTGATGCCGGAGTAGAAGGCGGGCAGGAAGCAGTGGCTGCAGTCGATCAGAACGGAGTCTTGAGGCCAGTTGGTGTTGCGGATGGCGGACTGGAAGTGGCAGAAGCCACAGTGGAAGCCGTCTGGCATGCCATACTGGTTGCAGTCCGCGGTGTCCAGGATGCAGCTGTTGTCGTTCAAGAAGCCATGGTGAAAGCGGCACTAGTCGTCCAGGAAGTTATGCTGTCTTCAAGGACGGGCAGAAGGCGGAGGGCAAAGGTCTCTAGAGGAGCCTTTGTGGTCAGCATTGATTGTCGGAGCATATGCAGTAGACGAAGGCCTTGAATGCATTGCGCTTGCAGTCGACACTGTCCATGAAGTAGTCCTTCTGGCTGATGGTGAGCAGGCTGGAGTTGCAGATGACCAGAAGGCAGCAGAAGCAGCAGTGGAAGTAGTTCACTAGGCTGTGCTTGTTGAGGTCGTTGACAACCCTTGAAGAGCAGAGGCCAATTCTGAATCAGTTTCGTCGCTTGTCTTCCAGTTTCTGGTGCAAAGATTTATGTAATCATAAAAGATTCGTAATTCCTGACTGGCGATGTCGAAAGACAGTGGCCAATTCTGAATCAGGCTTGTCCTTTCTCCAGCGATGCTTGGAAGTTTACAGAATCCGAAAGGATTTCGTAAACGGGCATTGGCCGGCGATGATTGCAGCAGGCAGCAGTGAGTTTTGAAAACTGACCAGAGTCAATTTTTGAACTCTAGCAGTGAAGGCAAAGATTTCGCTGGTTGGCTGGCAGCTGCAGGGAATTTCAGAATCCATTCAAGGATAATGAAATTGCCGTCGATGGTGCTTGTGCAGACGGCATGAAAGGCAACTTTGCAGTTGATTTTTGATGCCCAGGTGGCGATGTCGTTTCTTGTCTTGATTGCTGGCGAAAAATGATTTCGCAAAATCCGTACAGATAAAGTGAAATCATTGGAGTTGTGCTTGATTCGAAAAGGAACTTTTCAGTTCATTTTTGGTCCCTTTGCAGCGATGTTGATGGTAATGATGTTGATTGATGTCATTGATGATGTAGAGAGTTTCGCAAAATCCGTTCAGGGATAGCATGACACTCGGAGCTGCGATGTTGCTGGTGAAGAGCGGATATTGAAAATAGACTCAAAGTCAATTTTCAATTCCTTGCAGTGCAGTCACAGAAGGCGTCGAATCGAAATTCACAAAGCCGGCCATGGCTGAGTGAATCTCTGTCGCTGCTGCAGGTGAGCCTGTCTGGCAGCGAAGTGAAAGGCAGTCGATTGCTGGCTGGTTTCGGTTCGCTGTCCTGTCGTGGTAGGTCAGTGACTTTGAGCATTTTGACTTGAACGTCATCGTTAGAAGGCGACAAGATCAAAGGCTGAAGTTGCAGAAGAGGCGCAATGGTCGGAAGTAGGGCATTGTAGAGGGCTTTGTAGAGGTGGTTGATCAAAGGGTACAGCTAATAAGCCAACCAAGCTCTATGTACCAAACGCTGTGGTGTATTACAGCAGTAACATAGCAAGATTCTCTTTATTCGGAAGTCAGCGAGCAAGGGGGAAAGGTAGGGATGACAGGAAGGGGTTATAGACAAGACTAAGCTGAACTCTCTGCCGCCCGCCTCACTGGCTCAAGGTCAACGAAACCGGCTAGCGATACGCCACAAATTCTGAAAGAGGCCAAAAAGTTACGGTGTTTAGTGCTTTAGCTTTTAGTTTTGAAGAAAACCATATGGTATTTGCGCGTGCTTTCAAGTTTGATAAGAATTGCAAGCAAAAAAAGGCGGAAGATTAACAGAGGATGAAATAAATAGCTGATGCGCATGTTCAAGTATCTCCAAAACAGATTAACTTAGACATTGGCTAATAAGTGCATCAAAGTTTTTCTCAAGAAATCGCTATCTTTAGAGTAAATACATTTAGAACGATTATATCACTTTTTTTACTATTGTCGAGTGGTTTTGGTTACAAACGAGCCTTAGTATATGCATGTGTCAGTCAAAAATGTACAAATTTAATTAAACGCCTTTTTAATCGATGCTTATCACAAAGACATGAAATAAATTTGTCGAATTGCAAAATAAACCAGTATCATCAAATTTTGAGCCCACACTTTTTGATCACTGGCCGATTGAAGAACTTCATTTTGGATGCGGTTTTCGATGTGAAGGAGGAATAAGCCGCCGGATGTCATCAACATTTACAGCTGGATATTTGCCCTTCGATGAGGGGTGCGGTTCGTGCAACGGCTGCGGGATGCCAAGTGATGCTGCTGTTCAGATAGTTTTATTTTTAACAGATAGTTGGGAGAGAGGGTGCGAGGAGTCGGGATTTGAATTTGGGTGGGTATACTTTGAGCTGATATCGTGGTATATCAGGCAGGGTTAACAGAATAAAAGCTGCGATTTTTGTATGGGAAATTTTATGGTGGTTTGGGGTCAAAAAGACTGTAAACCGTTTACTTGAGCTATGTAATTTGTAGGGTATGAATTAAAGTACCGATGAACAATAAATGGGGAAACGATAAATGTGGAAAACAGTTGCCGCAGCAATGGATAGAACAATCGTAAAAACGAAAGCAAGTCGCCACATGTATTCCATTCGAAAGTAATTACAATAAAGCTTCCCTATACAACGAACTATTTTATATTATTGCTTAGACTGAATTCGAAATAACAGAACGAGAAAACATCTGTTATGGCAAGCTCACTTGGGAATTTGAATGAATTACCTGCATATTTTTATGTTGTATTTATATTTGGGATTTCTGACATAAAAACAAACCAGACAGCACAAAGAATCGACAAATAGAACCAAGCCTCACTGTTTGTGCGCAATCGATTCCCTCACTTTTCTAGCATTTTTGCTGAACTCTTTCGCATTATCTTCCTTATAGCCCTGCACTTATCAATTCTCACGCTCGTTACATAGCTCATAAGTTTTCAAAAACATCATCGTACTGTCTGCTCATATTTGCCGGTTTCGCGATGCACAAAACTCCCTACTCCAATTTCGCTTGGTTTTGCTATTTATCTCTTCTACTTCCAAATTTGGTCAGTTTGTCTCTTCTACAACTCAGCCCTACAGCAACACCACCTTTCCCACCACAAGAATAGTATTCACACATTGTTTGAAAGACAGGACTCCAACCTGGCGCATGAAGTGGACACCGGAGGCTATGAACTGGCGCCAAGCCTGCGCCTCCAGCGGGGAAGGGGCAGGGCTGAGCTCCTCAAAGGCCTCCGTCATCACCAGCACCACCACCTCCCAGTGGTCGGCATACGATTGCATCATCGCCTGCCAAGTGTCCCGATTCTCGCAAATATCATACCGCCCCCAGAGTACCTTAAACTTGGGGTTAACGACGAGCTGGCGATGGCGGGCGCCGAGATGGAGAGCTTTGCGCTCCAGCTCCTTCTCTGACAGCTGAGTTGACTCCGATAGGAACTTCTGCATCTGCAATTGGAGTCATGGAGGAGGGGTGAAAGGGTTCTTCTGGGGGCCATGAACATTAGCTAAACTGACAATTTTCCCCAACCTGGTTTGGTCGCCTTTGCTCTGCCCCTTAACCCGACCGTCCGGACGAAGCCTTATTCAGCACTTTAAACGCTCCAAAGCTGACTAAATCCAGTTGAATGGTGGATGGTGTTGGTTGCCGTGCTTGGTGGTGTTGGTTGGTGGATGGTGGAATCAAAGGTGGATGGCGTTGGGGAGGTTGAAAGATTTGAGCAGTACGTATACCCCGGCAGCAATGTGTCGGAGGAAGTGATGCTGAGCTGGGCTCATGTCATCGGGGTTGTCAATGTTAAGAGCAGCGGCGATGGCGGTGGAGCGAAAGCAGATGGAGAGGACCACGCGTTGGAAGAAGCTCGCAGCATCCGCCTCCACGTAGCGGCTCCAGATAGCGGGCACCGCCGAACTCCCCTTCGGCACAGCACGAATGTTATTACCTTTCCGCAAAAAAAAAGTTTGTCCAAATCCGTTCAGAATTTGCCATTTCTCAACATACCCCATTTTTCAACCATTCTACACAAAAAAGTAATGTTTCAAATGATCCAGGTCCAGTTATACCCATCCAGATCTTTCTAAAATGTTATTACCTTTCAGCAAAAAAAGTTTGTCTAAATCCATTGAGAATTCGCCATTTCTCAACATAACCCATTTTTCAACATTTCTACCCAAAAAAGTAATATTTCAAATGCTCAAATTCCGGGTCTACCCCTTTAGATCTTCCTCCCTCCCTCGTATTGCCTTTCAGGGAAAAAAAGTTTGCCCAGATCCGTTGAGAATTCGCCCGTTCCCAGCATTTCCAGATACATATATATACATATATATGAGGACAAAAGTTCAGTAACCTCTAAGTAACCTCTCTAGTAACCAGTCTTCTGTGCAATTCTTAGCCATTCAGCTGCTGCTGTTTATTGATGCTATTGGTGCTCATGAAAGTTTGTCACTCAAGAAGGTAAGTCTGTGGTTTCTCAACCATTTTCAAAAAAAATCATATTATAAATAAAAAAAGCATATAAATGAGTTGTGAATCGAAAAACCAAAGTTTCTGTGCAATTCTCAGCAGTTCAACTGCTACTGTTTATTGATGCTTTTGGTGTGTGTGAAAGTTTGTCACTCAAGAGGGTAAGTCTGTGGTTTCTCAACCATTTTCAAAAGTAGTCACAGATTTGGAATCGGTATATATGACTTGTGAATCAAAAAACCAAAGTATCTGTTCAATTCTCAGCCGTTCAGCTGCTACTGATTATTGATGCTATTGTCCTGCGTGGAAGTTTGTCCGTCCCTCAAGAGGGTAAGTCTGTGGTTTCTCAACCATTTTCAAAAGTAAGCACAGATTTGGAATCGTTTTATAAGACTTGTGAACAAAAAAACTCAAGTCTTCTGTGCAATTCTCAAGAATAGAGGTACTACAGTGCAAAGACTCTCTATTGCAGTTGTCAAGCTTTCTACCCAAAACAGTGATGTTTCAATTGCTCAGATTCCGCGTCTACCCCTCCAGATCTTCCTAAAATATGATTACCTTTCAGGAAAAAAAGTTTGTCAAGATCCGTTGAGTCAAGTCAAGTCAAGTCTCCTACTTGGAATGCTTAGAAATGATAAATCACTTGGATACCGGTCTTTTGAATTTTCCATTTCCAATGTGGATTCCATTTGTCCACCATTGTTTGTGGCGCTAACAAAACTGTTGACATTTGCACAAAAGACTTGAGTTTTTGTTCACAATTCATATACAACGATTCCAAATCTGAGCTTACTTTTGAAATTGGTGGAGAAACCACAGGCCTACCCTATTGAGTAACAAACTTTCATACATGCATCTTGTAAGGTGGAAGTGGGATGTGCTCCGCGGTCACCTATTGCGCTTTGCGCCATATACTTGTTTTGCAGAAATATTAAAACTTAATCTGTGTAATCTACAGAGCCGGAACCCAAATATGTTATTTTGAAAACCTCAAACACCCATTTCCCAGAGAGCATAGCTCAGACTCAGATGAAGTTAGAAGGCTCAATCCATCACCATTTGACGCACCTAGGTTCTAAATCTTCTTCAGTTTGTTCAGTGTGGAACCCTGCTGTAATCTGAACATTTGTTCAATTTAGATCCGCAATTATGGCTAGTTCTTTAGTTAGTTCAGTGTGGAGCCCTTCTGCAATCTGGTCAGTTGTTCAATTTGGATCCACATGTATTTTGTTAAATATTTTCTATAATGTTAAGATTTTCTATAAAGATTGCACAGCTTCTAAATTTTGATATTAGTAGTAATCATATTAACAATGTGAATACCAAATCAACAAATTTTAAACTACACTGAGTAATCTAGTTAGTTGTTCATTTTTGATCTGCAAAATGTTTGTGGTGTTTCCCAAGTCAGTTTCGTTGACCTTGAGTCGATGCGGCGGGCAGAGCGGTGACCAGTTCATTCTGTCTATAAACCTGCCCCTGTCCTCCTCCTCTTTCTCCCTTCGGTGCATGACTAAAGAGATCCTCGCTACGTTCCCGCTGTAATGCACCACAGCGTTTGGTAGAACAGAGAGCTTGGTTGCTCAGCTGTACCCTACGACCGACCACCTCTACAAAGCCGACTACAATGCCCAGCCCAACTTCCGCCTACAGTGCCCTTTCTACAACTCCAGCCTTTGATCTCACCGCCGCCTTCTAACAGCAGCGTTCGAGTCAACGGCTCCAGTCACCGATCTACCGCGAGAAGACAGCAAATCGAGACCAGCCTGCAATGCCAGCCTTCGCTTCGCTGCTAGACAGAATCACCTGCAGCGCCCGGACTTCACTCAGCCAGAGACGGCTTTGAGAACTCCGATACAGCCACATCTGTGACTATGCTGCAAGGAATTGACTTTGAGTCCATTTTCAATGTCCAATCTTCACCAGCAACATCGCAGCTCCAAGTTTTACACTATCCTTGAATGGATATTGCAAAACTATCTACGTCAGCCAACGTCATCGATGATGTCAGCCAAAGTCAGTGCCACCGTACTTCGCTGCAACGGGTCCAGAAGCAAACTGAAAAGTTCCTCTTCAACTACCAGCCCGCTTCAATGAGTTCACTCTATCCTTATGGATTTTGTGAAATTGTTCTACACCGACGATCGAGACCAGATTCGACTTTGCTGCCTGGCATTGAAAATTAACTGAAAAGTTTCTTTTCATGCCATCTTCAAAGCATCGTCGACAGAATTTCATTATCCTTGAACGGATTTTGAAAATTCTCTACCGCTGCTAGCCTACCAGCTCCAAAAATGACTTCGCAGCTGGACTTTGAAAAATTGGCTATTGTCAGTTTTCTAAGCGCTCTGCTACCAGCCCCAGTCTACATCGGCACGGAATCAACTTTGCTGCTTGAGCATCGAAAACTAACTGAAAAGTTGTTTTCCTGCTATCTACGCAAGCATCATCGACGGCAATTTCATTATCCGTGAACGGATTCTGAAATTCCCTGCAGCTACCAGCCAGCAACGGAATCTTCACATCTGCTGCTAGAGTTTCAAAATTGGCTCCGGTCAGTTTTCAAACTTGCCCACTGCAATCTTCACCAGCCAGCAGCTACCAGCTTTCCAGCCGACGCTTTGTCTTCGCAGCTCGAGTTCAAAAATTGGCTCCGATCAGTTTTTGAAACTCACTGCTGCCTGCTGCAATATTCGCCGGTCAACAGCAGCCAGCTATCCAGCAGAACCTTTGCCTCCGCTGCTCGAGTTTGGAAATCGGCTCCGATCAGTTTTCAAACTCACTGCTGCCTGTTGCAATCTTCGCCGGCCATCACCGTTTATGAATCCTTTTGGATTTGTAAACTTTCGAGCATCGCTGGAAAAGACCAGCCTGATTCTGAATTGGCCACCGTCTTTCAACTTCGCCCATCTAGATTTACTAATCTTTATGATTAGGTGAATCTCTGCACAAGAAACTGGAAGACGCTCGGCGAAACCAATTCAGAATCGGCCTCTACTCTTCGATGATTGACAGTGGCCTGTATGGGCACAGCCTAACGGACTGCATCTGCTGCGGCCTCTACGCCCTGCCGGCCATCTGCAACCCCAGCCTGCTTGCCTACGGCCAGAAGGACTGCTTCATGGACAGCGTCAACTGCGAGTGCAACGCCTTTGAGGCCTCCATCCTCTGCGTACGCTCTGACAGCAACACCATCCACAAAGGGCCCTCCAGAGACCTGCGCCCTCCTCCTTCTGCCCGTCCTTGAAGACAGCATAGCTCCTGGACAACTACTGCTGCTTTCGCTATGGCTTTCTGGATGGCCACAACTGGAACCTGAATGCCGCGGACTGCAACATGTTCAGCACCCTGGACAATTTCGACTGTGGCCTCTGCCACTTCCAGCTCGCCATCGGCGACATCAACTGGCCTCCAAATTCCGTCTGATCGACTGCGGCCACTGCTTGCTGCCTATCCTCTGCTCCGGCATCAAGCGGAACCAGTCTGGCATCTGCGCCGCCTTCTACTCCGGCAGCTACATGTACACGCACAGCGCCATGGAGTCCCGCCTTTGGAAGACGTCTCTCCAATTCCACAAAGGCCATCAATATCACCCTTCCTCCTTACTGCGCCCCTCAGCCAGAGGTCGGTGGTGTACAAGGCCTACGGAATCCTGGACGGCTTCCGCAACGACTTCAGCAACTGCATGACCGTGTACGGCATCATGAAGTTCAGCACCTTGGAAGGCATCCTCTCCAGACCTTCAAAGGTCTCCTGCCCTCCACCCTCCTCCTTGCTCCACCCAGCAGTAAGAGGTCGGTGGCGTACCAGGCCTACGGAAACCTGGACGGCTTCCAGCTCCGCTTCCACTAGCACACCAATGAATTGGCCAACTGCGATCAATTCTCCGCCTGCAAGAATTTGCACTATCTATTGCAATATGCAAATTCTATCTACGCTTCTTTCAACGAATCCAAAATGAGGCAAGAGTGGCGCTAAACATAAAGTTTACGTAACTCTTCAAAGCCTTTTTTGGAGTGGCCTTCAGACAGCTCTGCTCCAGCAGTTCCTCCAACTCCGCCCCACCTCTCCAGCTCAGCACCTGTACACCGAGCGAGTTGCCAGCGTCATCCCAAGCTGCGTCAATCTCTTCGTGGCCATCAATGACTGCAACCTGCCCGGCATCATCCCGAGCTGCATCAACTTCTTCTCCGCCTTCAACCTGCAGCAATTGCTCAGCTGTCATCCCGAGCTGTGTCAATTTCTTTGTGGCTTTCAACCTGCAGCAATCGCTCAGCATCATCCTGAGCTGCGTCAACTTCTTCGTGGCCTTCAACCTGAACAAATTGTCAGCATCATCCCGAGCTGTGTCAATTTCTTTGCGGCCTTCAGCCTACACAATTGCTCAGTGTCATCCCGAGCTGCGTCGATTCTTCGCTGCTTTCAGCCTGAACAATTGCTCAGTGTCATCCCGAGCTGCGGAAAACTCTTTGCCGCATTCCACTAAGCAATTGCACGGCCACTAGCCCCTGCCTACGGGCCTAAAGAATCGACGTAAGAGAAACAATGTAAACCTGAGCAGACAAGACACCGTCATCCCGAGCTGCGGAACTTGGAGCAATTCAACTAGGCCAATTGTTCCAGTCTTAAGAAGTGCAAGAAAGTACTACTTTCGCCCCACACTTGAAAGGCCCTCATCACTCTACTATGCGTCAAAGGAGTGGCCACAGAGCTTCGCCGCCCTCCCTTATGCGGCCAAAAGACGTCCAGCCCTCCCACTGGCGGCCTCGCTGACGCATACACCCACCTCAATACAGCCCTTCAAAGCCTCCGGTGCGACAGGCGCCTAAGCCTTGCCTAGCTTAGATAGCCTGCCTTTCGCACCGCCGACATGTGCGTCCATCTTCCTTCATCTCTTACCTCAGCCTCTACTTTTGTCTGACAGCCTAAAGTGGCGGATTCAAACAAGAAATCTCGGATCAGTGCAGCACATTACGACTGTTTTGATGATGGGTAAAGTGCATGGCAGCGAATTCGGAGCAAGCAAAAGCCTGGCCTCCTATCCGGCCAGCTTCAAGCTTCGCCTCACTTCGCCGCCTGCCCCAGCCCTCCTACCTACTATTCGGCACCCCTCAAACTCCCCCCTGCCTACACCCCCTCGCTGTACACTCCTCTCCACAGCGCCACACACACACTCCCCTGCAACCCCCCCCAGCCTCCACTATCAGGAACCTGCTCCCCCAGTCTTCGCAAGAAGGGCAGCAAGAAGAGAGGGCGGACTAATTGCTCCTCCCTCCGCGGGCCTACATTTTTTGGCGCAAGCCACAAAAAGCGGCCTCCAAGGAACTGGCAAACAGCAGCAATTAATGACCCGCCCTGCCACCACACCCCTCTTCTTTTGGCCCCTCCAGAAAAAGCGTCCTCCAAGGAGCAGCTAAGTGCTGACGATTAATGACTCCACACTGCCACCACCCCCTGCCTTTTTGTGCCCCTTGCAAAAAGTGGCCTCTACAAACACTGGCGCCCATATGTCAGCTCTAATCGCCCCACTGCCTCAGCGCCTGGATTGTTAACGATCCCCCTCTCTCAGCCTAATTGCCCTATTCGTCAGCTTTACACACCCTTCTTCCACACACACTGGCTGATCGCGCACAGGAGGCTTCTTTCAATGCCTAATGGTGATAAATGAAGCCAAAGTTTTTCCACCAGCGCTCCAGAGGGACAAGCCTCTGCCCAGCCTGCTTTGGCCTCCGCACACAAGAGCTTGGAAATCCGCCCCCTGCTTCTCTACACTATCACCACCTCCCCTCCACTATGGCCCCGCCCCCGATGCGGGGGGAGGATTGGAGGTACCCGGCGAGCTACTCATCCAGCCTCAGTCACTCCCTCTGCCAAGCCCCCTCAGCAGCCCATCTCTCCTCAGACCCTGGCCCAGACTCCCCACTGAGCCCAGCTCTGAGTTCCGGCTCTAGTCCTACAGCAACCTTCCACTGCCCCTACGTACACGCTCCAGCAGCCCATCGTCAACAACCTCCAGCCCTCTGCATCAGCCCCAGCCATATTTCTCTCCAAGAAATATGTCCATCGATGCGTCCCTGCAGCCGACAGTCACTACCTCCCCCACCCCTTCGACCCCCTTCCTCACCTCAACTCCTTCCCAGGGAGATGAAATAGACACCACGCCACACCAGGGGGAGGAGGAAGAGGAAGGAGAGGAGGTGGGCGAGGAGGAGAAGGAAGGAGGAGGCCATTCCGAGTCGGAACCGGGAAGGAAGCGATCACGCTTCTCTGACAAGCCCACGGCCTTGGACAACCACAGGCACTCCAAGCCTGCCAAAGGGGGACAGGACCTCCTTGCCTTCCTCAAGGGAGGCAAGAGCCCAGGAGAAGGGAGCAGGAAGTCTCCCAGACGCGACCAATGGTCTCCTGGTCTTCGCCGACGGTCGCCCAGACGAGGCGACGGGTCCCCCAAGCCGACAAAGGCCGAGAAGGAGTTCCAGGTCCTACCTACACTCCTTCCCGAGGGAGCCACAGCAGCAGCGTCGTCGATGGAGACAGAAACCAGCGTGTCCTACAGCACACCACCAGTCAGCCCCTCACCTGTCTCCTTGTCTCCCACCTCGACCGGGACTTCAACCACTGCTCCACTTCCAGCTCCAGCAGCTGCAAGGGTCACCTTTGCCCCCCTTTTCATTCCTGAAGCGCCAGCCCCAGGGAGTCCCGCGCAGAGGGCAGCAGAGGCAGACCCAGGGTACCGGAGCTCGCAGGCCTACCTGAACACCGGCTCGGCTCTGCTAGCCAGAAGTCAGCAGAACTGCACCTGCCTCCTTCAGCAGCTCGCCTGGAAGCAGGAGACCATAATCCAACTGGAGCGACAGGTCCAAAGACAGAAGGGGGCCACCCTCAGTTCGAGTCTCGACTCCCCCCAAGCTCAGAAAGCACTATCCCTTCAAAGAGAGTGCCTGGGGTTGGAGGTGAAGGTGGCGACATTGGAAAGGACCTGCAAGGAACTCCGGGAAATGCTGGTGACCTCCGAAACGGAGAAGGAGAAGGCCGTCAAGGCCCAGAGCCAGATCCAGGCCGATCGTGATGACCTCGAGTGCGAGAAACGGAACCTTGAGCAGCAGCTGAACAAGTTCCAGGGCGACGGCTACGTCATCAGCCAGAAGCAGGCCAACAGCCTCTACGCCGCCTTCGCCGGCCTCCGCAAACTGTGCCAGATGCACTCCAACCTCCAAGACCTCCAAACACATCCAGTCCATGGCCGCTGTCATCGACGAACTGCCAGACGTGGACAAGGTCATGGAGAACGGAGGGAACTTCGATCGGCCACAACAACAGGACAATCAAGGAGCCTCCTCCTCCTCAGCCCGCTCCCGTTCTCGCTCACGCTCACCTCCACCGCGAGTCACGTGGAGGATCGACGCGAGGAGAGAGGAAGCCAACGGCTGGAGACAATGAGCCCGGAGCGTCGCTTGCCATCCGTGGTGATCGGCATGATGACGTTGGACCCCTGCAGCCCACTGTTCTACTCCCTACTTCCTACTTCCTACTTCCTACTTCCTACTTCCTACTTCCTACTCCCTACTCCCACCATGTCCCTGATGCATGCTTCCTGTCTACCATGCCACCCCTTGCCAGCCTCTGACCTTCACCTTGAGACACCAGAGAAGCAATGGAATAGAGGAGAAACGCGACTCAGAAGGAGCACTCTAATGACACACCACTGGGAGGAACGGAAGTCTAGGAAACGCTCGAGGAAGCAACACATCATAATATCACGAGACACCGACAAATGGAGGTGGGTCCAATGGAGACACAGGGACGGGGATGAATGCCTGGAGCGGCAACGTCATGACCCCCTCTCAGCCCCCCCACCCCCCCCCCCCCCCGCGCCTTTCACCATCCACCGAATGCCATGTGTCCAGTCTATTCACCGAAGGCCAGAAGAGCCCATTCAACTCTTCTGACCATTAGAAGACTGCGTGTCTTCCTGGACTACTACTGAAGCTTCCACCTTCGTGGATGGCCTCAAGGAGGAACTCTTGCACCTAGACCAACTAGAGCTCTTCTGCCTGTCCAGCTTCGACTACGGCCAGATGGACATCGTGGATCGTATCCACTGCGACCATGGCTGCTTCTTGCCCGCCTTCAACAACAAGGCCACCGGCACATTCCGCATCAAGCACAGCACCTAACCCATCCACTGCCCCATTTCGCCTGCCCCAGCTACAGATTGATGGCCGTCAGAGCTTCGCCCTGCACAGCTGAAGTTCTGCTTCCCACACGGCATGCTTGTTGGCGTGAATCGATCTGAGTCCAGCTTCGCCATCGTCTTCCACTTCGGCCACTTCATGACAAAGCCCAGCGTCAGGTAGCCACATCATACCTTCCCCTCAGTCTGATGCCAGCCTTGGACTCCGCCTACGGGAACCTGGACGGCTTGTCCAACAACTTCCACTGGGACATCGACGGTTGCACCTCATGATTTGCACTGGCAACCAAATCAGCGCCCACTTACTCCGCCTCGCCGCCTCCTGGCCCATCGTCAACCGAAGCGACAAGAACTGCTCATTCTGCAGCATCATCTCATGCTGTCATCCTTTCATCAACCCTTTGGTCCCACTAACAGCGCGGCTGGAGCCCACTCATTCACCAACCAAATGGCTCAGCCGAAGGCCTCAAACCTCCTGCCCTCTGCCATCTTGGACCTGGACAGCATGGCCCTCCAGCCTCGCCTGCCCATTTGTCACTTCACCTAGACATGCATCATTGGCGCCTCTTATCCTACACATCTTTGTACCCACCACTTGCCATCTCTTTGGCCGCCGAGGGAAGAGTACCCGAACCAGCACCGGAACGCCAAGCTCTGCTACTGTCCGTAGATGAACATACAGATGGACAGAGTCTTTGTCGGCATACAGCGCAGCAACGCCTCCTACTAACTCCCAATCATTCACCCTCCTCCACTACTATCGGCAGTTGCTCATTTCCTGAGTGGACACTTCTTCTACTACCTCCTCACGATCTCTGCTAATCACCCACAAGCACCAGAGTGGAGATTGAGAGCGCCACGTGAGAGGAGACATCATGTATTTCACTATCACCCGCTAGCGAAATGAGCGACCAAGTGTCCTTCTTTTGCACTGCTTCCAAGAAGGCCAACGATTGCGCCTTTCTGTTCGCGAAGGAAACCTCTTCGCGGAACCAAACGTGCCTCGCGACCTCCAAGTTGACAAGAGAAACTAAGGTAGAGCCTGATTGTAGCTGGAACCTGAACAAGAGCTCGCAAGCCACTGCACCCACCACACCGGATCACAAAGATGCAAAGCGCCATCATGTCCATGATCCTAGCGTTTGTGGTCTCCATTTGCCACCGGTGCGTCACAATCGTTGCTCCGGCTGACCGAGTCTGCTGCAGCAACTGTCCTCGACACCAATGCCTGGCATGCCTTCAGTAGGAGCTGGAACACATCCTAGGACAGTCAGACACAGGATTTCTCATGATAGTCTGCCAACGACTGCTGGAGAACCCTTCAGCGACCTATCACTGCCCAAGCTGCGCCCATGCCAGCGACATGTCTTGGTGCTCCATCGTGCTTCAGCTCGTGGCCCAGGGAGTCGTCGATCTGACAAACGTGGGCAACCTTCTTGTCCACAACGACAGCAGCAAGGAACTGACAAAGTTCCTGGCCTTGTGCGACATACTCTACTGCGAAGCCAGCGTCCTTCTAGAGATCACACAGGCGGACACTGGAGCCGTTAGCGATACCAAACTACTTACCATCACAGGGGATGGTCCTACGGGGAACGGCACCGCCAGTGACCAACCGCGGACCAATCCACCACCCCCCTTCCACCGAGACAACGTCGAGCTGGCACATGTGGTGCTAGCCATTATTTTGATCGAAAATCAATTGGAACGGCTTTCCCCGGACCATCCTCACCGGCCAGCCCTCCAACGCCACCACCGACAGCTTCGATTCAACCGAAGACAACTCCAAACCAAGGCGGACGCAGAAGAGGGCGCCGACGTCCCGGAAGACCCACTTCTCCCCCATCCGGGGCCCAGCCGGGGCAGGATGGACAGTACCCGTCCCCCATGTTCCCCATAGCGGCGCCAACCACAACGTTGCCCACACTTGACGATCTGCCAAACAAGACGTTGGAATTGATCCTACAATGTCTAGATGGACACAGTCTCACCTGCACTCGCCTCGTATGCTGCAAGTGGCATCGATTAGTGGACAGTGCACCTTGGGGGACCTTGCCCCAGGTCCACTTCCGTCACTGACAGTAACGTCGCAGAACAGACTGGAGATCAAACTGGAGAATATCATCAATGAAGCCATTCCAGGGGAAGAGGAAGATGACGAGCCACCATCCAAGATGCTTCGTCTCAACCCATTGCCACCTTCCTCCCCTTCTCCCCAGTCCCTGTCCTCGATTTGACCACCAAACAACCAGAGGGAACGAGACGAATCAAGAAGCAAAAGAGAATGAGCCTGACCAGGAGCATAGTTGGCACCACGCTCAAGATCACCGACTTGATTTCGGGGGCTGAGATGCCACACCTCATGAAATACTTTTGGCACATCCCCGCAGACAAGCTAGTACTGCAAAGCTTGAGCGGCAAGGGGTTGATGACAATGCTGCTGATATTCAAGAGGATGTGCTTAGACAATAAGGTGCTCGTCCTTGACTTCTGCAACTTCAAGGGAGTCCCCAAGCAGATGTTCTTCAACTTCCTCATGCCCCGACGAGGTCGTTTGGCTGAAGTACAACTCTCTTCCTGTCGTGACATGGGTACCTCCTTCACTCCCGCCGAATTCTGGAGAGCCATTGGCGACCTCTCCGGTCCTTTCCCAACCATCCGCCTCAAGGATCACTACGCCAACTCTCCCTGGCTGGACCGTCTAGCTACCGGGATCCTGAGTCTTCCACACCCACCCTGGATGATCGACCTCGACGGAGTCAGCCCCCCACAGAAAGCAGTCCACCTACGCATACTCAACTGGCTCGAAGAGGACACAAAGATGGGCCCAGTGTGGGCAGAAGCCAGGCGGAAGCGAAGGGAGGCCACCAATCCTTCCGGCTCCAAGGTGGCCATCACCAGTCCACCAACACTCAATGGGCCCCCTAGCCTCCACCTCGGTTCCCGAATGGCTGCCGTTCAGGCAGGCACCCAGAACCGGGAGGATGGCCAGTCGTCAGCCGCATGGGAGGAGCCGGCAACTGAAACATGACGACGAAACTTCATCATCAAGATCGACAATTGCCGCTGCGTCCGTCTCCACCACTTTAGGTACCAGACCTGGCACCACGTCCTACAACCCCACGGCATTCACATCCCCATCGAATTCCACAAGATACTAGAGCAATGCTTCGATGGCAGGAACCGCTACTCGACACATCGCCGTTGAATGATGCTAAAGAGACCAGATGGAGCTCGACTTTCTCTCTACCTGCAGCACTGACCATCCATCTTCATAATCCATTCAACCACCCTATAGCTACTGCTTCAAACAACAACTACTCCAGACACCTTACCTCCATCCTCACCCTCCGAACCGCAAGACCAGAGCTGACCGGCCTAGGAAGAGATTCAACTGTCGTCATTGTCTGTGCATCCTCATCACCAAGCTCGCCATCACACTTTGAACAACGTCCATCCATGACCATCCACACTCTTGGCTCACCGTCGTCACACAGACATTTGCACGAACTGACAGCCTACACCGTCTGGACGACCATCGCAGCTTGACCACAAATGCTACCAGGCTGGAATCATCGCCTAGCCCTCTTCGCCATCCGGCCCGCCATGGACGCCTGGGCTGTCTGGCCATCCACACAGCCTGGCACACCATCGCTGCCTAGACATCTACGCTGCCTGGCCCATCATCATCGCCAGGCCATCGGCGCTACCTGGCCTGCCATAGCTGCCTGGCCATCTGTGCTGCCTGGCCCGCCGTCGCCGTCCAGCCATCAGCAAACCCTGGCCGCCATCACCGCCAGGCCATCGGCACTACCTGGCCCGCCATCACTCCTGGCCATCTATCTGCATCACCAGCCATCCACGATGCCTAGGACACTATTACTGCCTGACCAGACATCACCGCATGAGCATCTGAACCATACTGCTCACCATTGGCCCCGGACTCTCCATGCTGTCTGGCCCGCCATCACACCGGACCATCAGCATGGCATAGTCATATGTGATGCCAGGCATGCCACCATTGCCTGGCCACCCGTACTGCCTGGCCTACCCTCGTGGAATGGCCTGCATGGCCCAGCCATCAGCGCCACTTGGCTAGCCATCCACACCACCCCAGGCAGACAGATGACCAGGAACCGTTGGCCTGGATGCTGTCTCGGTGCCTCCCGCGGCCAGGGAACGCAGCCCAGGCCCGGCCGGGAGGGATAGGGTACCCTACACCTCGTACCCCACACCTCTATACTCACAGCCCACCGAGAAGCAGGCCTCCAGCCCTTGCTCTGCCAGTGATGCCTCTCCATTCCTCCGCTCCTCCGCCCATCCCAGTAAGAGAGAGGAAGTGCTGGCCACTGAGGATACCACGGAACTGGAGTGTGCTGGGAAGAGCACCAAGGCCAAGAGCTGCCCACCCTGGACTCCGCCACTGCGAGACACGTGGAGCTGCTAGCGTATGGAGTCAATCAGCCCCAGGTCAAGAACTAGGCCTTGGCCACCGCCGCTCCATGGACGGCCCAAATCATCTATGCCAGCTCCTAATGGCCCCTGTCGATCCATCATCAGTCAGGATGCCAAGCTGGGTGTTGGACTCAACTGAGAGAGCTGAAAAGCAGTCCGGAAGAGCTGAACCTTTTTGCCTGTCACGTCTCCAAAGTCAACACTAAGAGACCGGAACCTGCTTCATGCTCCACTTTCATCTGACACTGCCGGGCCTGACCAGAAATGGCTGCCTATCACTGCCCTTTATCGAGTCCATGGACTCAGACAAAAGGGGGCTGGTGCTCTGGGACACCAGGAACAACGGCAGCAACATGGCTATCATCTCTGCCGCACATCCTCAAGGCCTCAATCTCCTCCACCTGGTCCTCAAAGCAACAGCCCTAGACCCGGTCGCCCGCCTCCGCCCTGACCTGATCCAATCATCTGGACACGGTGAGACGGGCGAAGCTTAGGGTCCAACCTGGTGTAAGACAGACACCTCGACTACAACTTCTCCTCATTAACGCCGGAATTGAGGATGAGGACGTAGACAAGGACATGAGTAACTACGTTTTCAACCTGCTACGGTGGAGGCGATGGGAACTACAACTGGCAAGCTGAGGTCGAGGGGGTTGCCGATGCTCCTGGGTTCCTCCATGCCTCGACCCGGGAACACTCATTCCCCGACACAGAATCCCGCCTCCCTACCGGACTTCCTCAGCCGAGCCTGCTAGCAGGATGCACACAGCGTCTAGAAGAGTACCAGACAGCAGACAACTTCTGTGGACCACTCCTAAGTCATTCAACAACCTACGGAATGGGAAGGAGAGGATCCGGAAGTTGTAACGTGCCAGAAGGACCCTCCACTGCACGCCACTCTGCTCAGACATCTGGAAGCCAAGCGCTGGCCTTCTACACTGTCGATAGACTCAGTGCTAGCCTTCTACCATGCAGAGATAAGAACACAGCGCCAACAGCGCCGAGGCGCTCTGCTCCTGTATGGCATCGCGTCCGCCAGCCCAAGCTGCCAACACTGGCCTCAACGTCTCCCAAGGAATCAAAGAATTCCAATGGGAACGTCTCTGACTAGGAGGACAGGGAAATAAGGAAGATGGAGCCCCTCGAGTACTTCCAGCCTCATCAAGGATGCCATCTTGTCCACTGTGAGGAAGGAACTATCAGACTGATGGGAAGACTGAGTGGGAGCTCAGAGTGCCCAACAGCTCCTATGCTCATCATCTTGAATCGCTGCAAAGCCAAACGGGACACTAGACGGCCTCCGCATCCATTGGACTAGACTCCGCTACTAGGAGTTGGCTGATACTCCCCGATATCGGCGGAGGCCGAGATGCCTTGGAGAACTATGGACGCGAGAGAGAGGCAGGAAGAAGGAATACACCGAGTAGACTGTCTTCACCACCGACAGCTCCTTTCACCTGCTCCATGGCCGTCCTCTTCCCCTCGTCCTCTTCCCGGCCCTCGTCACGTTGTCGATTCCAGCAGCTCTACTTCTGACACTATCTACACGGATGGCAACTCCCTCTCTTTGAGAGCAAGGAAGATGCCCTGGAATAAGGCGATGTTGACACCCAGCACCTCGCTCCAGTCCACACTCCATGCCCATCCCGGCCACCACACCCTCCAGCCAATTGCTCTCCACTAAGGAGGACGAGCTAAGCGCCGCTCCGACGACACTCTCGTCGTCATTCGTGAGAGGAGCCACAACCGCGGTGTGTGCTACGACAGGAACCACAGGAGATCCTTCAGACACTACATCAGGTCCCCAGCGGCGGCTAGAAGGATTAATCGAACTAAGCGGCAGTCAAGACCTGGATGAAGTCACAAGAAACACGTCCACGTCGGTGGATGACAGCTGGATCAACTGGGTGACAGACGTAGTAGATCCAAGGAGTTCTGGTCGTCCTATGTCCTGGACGCCCAGCCCTGCGCTTGCCACTCTGCATCGCTCCGCAGGGAGGAATAGCATAAGTGAGTGGGACGAGGAAGGCGCCTGGGGCCCTGAACCGACACCGTCATCGACTGGACTCCTCCTATCATCACCCGTCACCGAACTACCGATCCTAGACCACGGGACGATGATGCCTTCAATGACGTCCTGAACCCGCTCTCCACGCCTGGATCAGCTACACCACCTACTCAATGTCTAGTAGCCCTCACGTTGCAAACTCTCCGGCCTTTGTCTCAGCCCTTCAGACCCGCCAGCCTCACCGGTCATCTCCACACTGCCTACGTCCATAGCAGAACATAGACAGAGCCATGGAGGATGGATAGTTTATGTGCCTGCCTTCCCGTAAATGCCTCGACCGGAACCGGAGCAGTGATGGGATCACTCACTAGAGCTGACCTTCTGACAGAGTCTATGGGACCAGGGACAACCGCTGCCGAACAGCAGTTCCCTCACCGCCTTCAACGACTCTACCCCCAACAGCTCTACCCTCGCCAGAGCTAAGCTTCAGCAGAGGTCTGAGGACATGCCGGCAGCTAACTCGCTTGATCGATCCTGCGGAACATGGTCGGAAAGGTTGTCCGGACCCGAGACCACGAGACACTGTCCGGTCCACTGTGCTGGCTGAGTTCCTGCGACGACCACCTCTGGCAGTCGCCCACGACCTGCGCCCAACCAGATTCGACCAACGTCAACATCGGATACGATGACCTCTTCATCCTCACTAGGCTGGACAGGAGTCTAGAAGCAAGACCGGAAAGCTGGCTCCACCAAACAAGGACACAGAGCCTGACATGACACTCGGCTATTCGAGAGTAGCAATGCTGGGAGGGATCTACTGGCGTGGGCGGACCTTTTCCTTGCTCCACGCCTGTCTTGATCCTGGCCTGTGTCGTCAGCTCCAGTGAGTTTGGACGAACGGAGATGACGAAGTCTGGCCCCGCGTACATCCACTTTTGCACTGGTCTTCATAGTCAGCTCCTGCGAGTTGGAATGGAAGGAGGTCAGACGTGCGGCACCGCCCACCTCCACCTCTAAACCACTAACCCAGACGATCTGTTGTCTCTGCAATAGCGTTTGCAAATGCAAGCTTAGACGATAGTTCCATATCCGCGGAAGCTGCCACCTCATCTACCACCGACGCCTGCATGAACAACTTCTGCTTCCTCCTCTACCCACACTGCTCTACGACCGAAGGCAATGCCGGATCCTGCTCGTACTCACCTACGACGGACTATAGCCATCACGCTACTATTCCGAGCAGGCAATGATTTCCCCCTCCCTAGTAGTGTCGTACTGCTTGTAGCTTAGTTCTGAGGTCCCGTTCTTCCACCTGCCTGAGATATTGGTGTGATTCCTTTCCACCTCTTCTTGGCCGCCCGCAGGTGCGCTGTGGTGTTTCCTAAGCCAGTTTCGTTGACCTTGAGTCAATGCGGCGGGCAGAGCGGTGCCCAGTTCATTCTGTCTATAAACCTGCCCCTGTCCTCCTCCTCTTTCTCCCTTCGGTGCACGACTAAAGAGATCCTCGCTATGTTCCCGCTGTAATGCACCACAATGTTGTTGAAGATTTACTAAAATGTTAAGATTTTCTATAATGTTAAGATTGTACATCTTCTAATTGTTGATGTCAGTACATTGTTTTTATGCCAGAAACACAAGTTGGCCGATAAGGCAAGCATAAGATCGCGGGGAGGAGAAAAAGGGCCAAGAAAAAGTCACATGGCAATTTTTTAAAGAAGAGCAGGGTTGATCTTATCGTAGAGGAGATAGGTCGCACACCTCTCTGCTCACTCGCTGCTCAGCTCAGCCCGCGGGTTCTTGTATCCAGCACTGCTCCAGGAAATGTTGTTCCAGAGGATCCGGAGTCAAATCGGCTGCAAGCGAGATAATCTGTCACGATTGTAGTCCAACTTTTTAACCGCCAAAAGTTGATTGATGGTAGCTGGGAAATTAACGTAACGCTGCCCTGGTGTGGTGGTGATGAGTAGGAGCAGGAGGTGGTTCTTCTTCTTCTTCTAGCCAGGCCCCATGCCCTTGTGTCAGGCAGCGTCAGATGTAGAGGAAGGATTGGGTGAATATGATTCAGTCGTAGGATGACAGGTGAGCCCATGTTAGGACTTCCGCACGGCTGGAACTCCATACCTGCAGAACGACTCGAGCATGCCACCCAAATAGACTCCTGACTTGGTCTGCTGATGTCGCTGTAGAGGGGGACAGTAGGGTAGTGAGTGCAGGATGAGGCCTCCAACTTTTCGGACTAGAGCAAGGCGCACCGTTTTTGGATGATAGGCTAAAAGGCGGCAGATGTCAGCCTGTGTCCCTCTAGCAGAGCCGCAGATCCGTCGCCAGTGAGGGGCATAGGACAATAGGCTGTCCAGCAGAACGCTCAGGTACTTGAGAGTCTTCGACTCTGACACTGTGACTCAGCCAAATTGGAGTGAGACAGGGAGGTGACTGGATGCTGGAGAGAGGCTGTATACGAGGAGCTGTGTCTTGCCAGGATGCAGGTGAAGGCCGATGCTGGTGAGTTTGACAGGAGAAGTTCCAGGTCCTCGCCAAGCAGGCGAACATCCACCTCAGAGGAGATAGCCCGGACAAAGAGTGTATCGTCAGCGTAGGCCTGAATATGGGTTCCGCAGTTGTGAGAATGTAGAGACATGGGCCTAAGCAGCTGCCCTGTGGCGCGCCCGAAGGCACGGCCTTCAATTCACTCTACTATTGGCCCACTTTTACTCGAAAACAGCGCCCAGCAAGACATCTTTCTTTGATGTTTACAAGGTTAGGTGGCACTCATTTCTCTCTTAGGGCAGAGATGATGCTGGATTGGGCCAAGGAATCAAAAGCTCAAAAAATTTCATTCCTTCCATTATCGCCCAACTATCAGAAAGCAATAAAGAGATAAACAATCAAAATAAGAAAAAGTAAATTATGGGAAGCTGGACATTTTTGTTATAACATGTTTGTGTTATTGAATTGAAATGAGCTCAGCATTGAAAAAAAATGGTGAGGCGTGCGACATTTGAAGTCGTTTATCCTCTCTTTTGCCTTCCATTTGCAATTTCCCTCACCTCCATTTTTGATGACAATGTATAGCTGCTGTTCTGTGAAAACGCCCATGCTGTCTTATTTGGCCTGCTTCAGGATTCAGTGAGCTACTTTAGAATTTACATTGATTGGCTTGGCTATATAAAGATTTCAATGGCTTAAATCAGCTTCTGGCTGTGTTATAATGTTATCATAATTGCGTTATGTAGTTAATGCTTAAAACATTTAAGTTTGTAATAAAATAAAGTTAAGTTTGAAAAAGGTGCGGCGTGCTTCAGAGCATGCAGCTCAGTTCCACTTTAATTTGGGGCCAAGCTTGCGTTATTTTCGTTTGAGGCTGTTT